>JBBGZY010000542.1:3522500-3695000 GCA_037952925.1 Lithobates clamitans
GGAAGTAGTCTATGACCTTTGAGCTCCTCATCTTTTTAGATAGGCTTTAGAACTGGAGCTTCAGACCTTATCTGCAAAGGAGCACAAAATCAAATGTCTCGCTAGCTAACTGGATCACCTGCGAGAACATATTTATTTTTTTGTGTGAGCTAAATTCATAATGTTCTTTCCATGACATATGAACCTAGACTGCTATATGTACTAGAGTAAAAGTGACAAACTGTATTTATGTTTGGATGTCTTTAGCTCCTGCAAAGTTGGAGGTAGAGGAGAGAAGAGCTGCTTCAAATAAAGTTTAGTGCTTAAGTAATTTTTTTCTGGAGCAATTTTAAAGCTGGGGTCTTCTGCAGTCTACAGGGGCTGAATGTATCCAAAGCTGCCTGGAGCCAAGGACATATTTAGCCAGATGAAGCCAGGGCTGAGTGTTTCTGGAGCTGGAGCCAAGAGTATCTGGAGCCTGCTGGAACTCAGTGTTTCTGGAGCTGCCCACAGCTGGGGGTTTTTAGATACCACTGAAGCTAGAGTTATGAGTTTCTGGAGCAGCTCTGAAACTGAGGGCTTCTGGAGCCTGAAGGAGCTGGAACTGTTTCTGGAGCTAGAGCCAAGAGCATCTGAGGCCTGCTGGAGCTCAGGGTTTCTGGAGTTTGATGGAGCTGTATATTTCTAGAGCTGCTTGTACCTAAAGGGCTTCTGGAACCCGATGGAGCTGAGGCTGTGTGTTTCTGGAGGTGAGGTTTACTGAAGCTGTCTGAAGCTAGAGCCAAAAGCTTCTGGATCTTGCTGGAGTTTAGGATTTCTAAAGTTGCCTGGAGCTGAGGGCTTCTGGAGCTTTATGGAGCTGGAGCTGAGTGTTTCTGGAGCTTTAAGGAGCTGAAACTGAGTGCTTCTGGAGCTGAAGTTTATTGAAGCTGTCTGGAGCCAAAAGCTTCTGGTGCCTGCTGAAGATTAGGGCTAGAGCTGCCTGGAGCAGGAGCTGAGGGACTATAGTGCCTGCATGGGGGTATAAATGTTGTTTTTAGAGCTACCTGATTCCAGGAGCTTATAAAGCTATAAAGCTGGAGCTGAGGTTTTCTGCATGTCTGTAGGTAGAGCCAAGAGCTTCTGAAGCTTGCTGTATGTCAGTGTTTCTGGAGTCTACTGCATCTTTAGAATGATGGAGTTAGAGCTGAGTGTTGCTGAAGCTGAGGTTTTCCAAAGCAGTCTGAGGCTGGAGCCAAGAGCTTCTGGAGACTGCTGGAGTTTAGGATTTCTGGAGCTGCCTGGAGCTGAAGGTTTATAGAGCCTTCTGGAGCTGGAGTTATGAGTTTCTGGAGCAGCTCTGAAGCCAATTGTTTCTGGAGGCTGATGGAGCTGGATGTTTCTACAGCTGCCTGGAACTGAGGGCTTCTGGAGCCAGAAGGAGCAGGGAGTCTCTGGGGCTGATGTTTTCTAAAGCTGTCTGAAGCTGGAGCCAAGAGCCATCCAGCTCCATTAGATTCCAGAAACCCTAAGCTCCAGCAGGCCCCAGATGCTCTTGGCTCCAGCTCCAGAAACAGCTCCAGCTCCATCAGGCTCCAGAAGCCTTTGACTCCAGGCAGTTCTAGAAACATCTAGGTGCATCTGACTCCAGAAACCCTCAGCTTCGGAGCTGCTCAAGAAACTCATAACTCTAGCTCCAACACGCTCTATAACCCCTCAGCTCCAGAAACACTGGGTTCCAACAGGCTCCAGAAGCTCTTAGCTCCAGCCCCGGCTCCACCTGGCTTCATATGTACACAGCTCTAAAAACATCCATCTCTAGTAGACTTCAGAAAGCCTTGGAGCTGAGAGTTTATAGAGTTTATACTCCTAACTATAGCCTGTTGGAGCTATAGTTAGGAGTTTCTGGAGCTGCCCGACCCTGAGGATGAGAGTTTCTGGAACAGCTTGGAATGGAGCATGCTGGAGCTATAGGTTTCTTTAAATCCTGGAGTCTGTGTAGTTTGTGGTTGTGTTCACAACTGAATGGAGTTGAAGGATGTTTTTTTTTAATGACAAAGGGTGGATCTGAAATGGAATGGTGTAAAAAGATCTATTATTGCTATATATTATGAAATTTAAGGAGTTTCCATGCATACTTGCAAAGTTACAGAAAGGTTCGCTTTAAAGCTGAACTCCGGGATAAGTACATATTGTCTAAATACAAGAGTTGTGTGTATTGTTCCTTGAATTTTGGTGTGGTTTGTGTGTTACTTCCAGATCTGTGTAGTAAACCAGTGTGAGACTTTGGGGGTTGATTTACTAAAACTGGTGAGTGCGAAATCTGGTGCAGGTCTGCATAGAAACCAATCAGCTTCCAGCTTTTTTTTTTTTTTTTTTGTCAAACCTTAATTGAACAAGCTGAAGTTAGAACATGCTACCATGCACAGCTGCACCAGACTCTGAGTGCTCTAGTTTTAGTAAATCAACCCCTTTGCCTCTGTAATAAAGACCGGTGACTGCTGTTCTTTCTCCTTGTGCAGGGTGACTGGTCTTGTCTCCGCCCCTCCTGACGTTTTCTAGTGGGTGGAGCTGCTCGGCCCCTCCCACATCTCTGCTAAGTACAGCACAGCGATGATATCACTGCCACTATTACAAGGTAATATCTGGATTTGTAAAGACATTTGGTACACACAAAATGGATTTATATCCTTTATGGCTAATAGGGAATATATTGAAATGAAAGGTTTTGTGCCCGGAGTTCAGCTTTAAGCATCCATGATTTGATCTCACCCACAAGTCTGTACATCTTAGTGCTTTTTACACTTTGCTGTGTGTGCAGGCCTGGGACTGGAGAGAGGGGTGGGGGTTGGGCCTTATTACCGGCAATCTACTGATACATTTCGTGGTAATAAGTGTCCTCTCGGGACAGGAAAATGACCACTTATTTTTATTGAGGGCTGTTAGCCCCTCTACTGCAGATAGACAGCGTTCACCAGCAGCAGAAGGGAGAGATTGGCATCTGTGCTGCATTAATTGTGTTATACTTGCGGCCAGACAGCCCTGCATTTGGAAATAAATGTCGTTATTTTATGAGGAGGGCTGAGGGCACTCGTTAAAAAAATGATCAGAACCAGTAAGTGGCCCAGATCTGACTGCAATGAAACCATTAGCAATAAACACGCAGTCTAGGTCAGCGGTGTTGAGAAACATAATTTTCCTGGAAGGGCACCATTTAAGACGTCACTTTATTAAGTGTTTATGATAATTGTCTCCTTTTGTAGTTGACGTCTGCACAAACATACATACTGCAAACAAGGAACCACTGGATGTAGAGGTCTGTAAAAGTGCTTATTTTTAGATGCACGATGTGAGTAGAGTTCTCAATATTTAACTTTTTGGCCTCATGCACACTGGACTTGTAGTAGTGGTTGTAAACCTAATTGGCCGGAGCCGCAATGACGTCACTCCCACGCATGTGCGCGGGAGCTGCCGGTGACGGCACAGTCTAACTGAAGCAACAGTACGTACGTGCCGTTGCTTCAGTTTGCTTCAGTGCGCATGTGCCGATGATGTGGGCACATGCAAATACAGGGGATATCTCCTAAAACGTGCAGGTTTAGGAGATATCCTGGGTAGCTACAACTAAGCCTTATTATAGGCTTACCTGTAGCAAAAAGTGGTCTGTAAGGGTTTACAACCACTTTAACGCGGCTTTTAGTGGCGTCCTTTTTTCTGCCTCTAAACATCCCTGCATGTTGGCTTATGTGTCCATGCACACATAGGCATTTAAATCCGTTTAGCGGCAGAAAGAAAAAATCATTGGCAATGCAACCAGGAGCAGCAGTGTTTTGGCAGAAAAAAAATGCTTGACGTGCAAACGCGCACTAAGGCTAGACGCGTGTAGCTCTTGAGCCAGTGGTGGCAGTTGCTTCATTTTTGAGGGGGGTGGCAAACAATCTCCAAGTCGGTCAGATCACAACCACCCACACCCCCGGTCGGTCAGCCTAATCAACAACCCCCCCCCAATCAACAACCCCGCTCGATCGTCAGCCCACCAGCCCCGCACTTACCCCATTTAGGTCGCAGGCAGCGCTTCCTCCTCGGCGGATTCACCCTGCGTCTCCTCCTCGGCTTTGTGATGGGTTCCCCTGCGTCTCCTCCTCCACTGCGGCCAATTGGGTCTCAGGACCCGCTCCCTGATTGGCCAGGAGGAGATATATATAATAGAATATTAATTCGCTATTGTCACACAACTGGGTGGGCTCAGGGTGCAGTGCTCTGCGGCCTGAGCCCACCCTTTTTTGAAGGCAGTTAGAGCCTCAAGCTCTAATCGTGCTTCAAAAAAAAAAACCCTGTATGGACGGGCCGTCACTGGCTTGAGCATTAATTTATTTCAATGGGCAGAATAATTTATTACCGTATTTATCGGTGTATAACATGCACCGGCATATAACACACACCTTAACTTTAAGAGGGAATTTTCAGAAAAAAACCTTAAATTTTAAAATAAGGGTCAGTGCCCATTTATGTAGCCTTATCAGTGCCCATCTGCAGCCTCACCAGTGCCCATCAACGCAGCCTGATCTATGCCCATCTGCAGCCTCTAGCATGGCTATTATTGCAGCCTGTTTAGTACACATCTGCAGCCTCTAATGTGCCCATTATTGTGGTTTGTTTAGTGCCCATCTGCAGCCTCTAACATGCCCATGATTGCAGCCTGTTTAGTACACATCTGCAGCCTCTAATGTGCCCATTATTGTGGTCTGTTTAGTGCCCATCTGCAGCTTTAACATGCCCATTATTGCAGCCTCTAACATGCCCATTATTGCAGCCTGTTTAGTGCCCATCTGCAGCCTCTAACATGCCCATTATTGCAGCCTGTTTGGTGCCCATCTGCAGCCTTTAATATGCCCATTATTGCAGCCTGTTTAGTGCCCATCTACAGCCTCTAACATGCCCATTATTGCAGCCTGTTTAGTGCCCATCTGCAGCCTCTAGCATGCCCATTATTGCAGCCTGTTCAGTGCCCATCTGCAGCCTCTAATGTGCCCATTACTGCAGTCTGTTTACACAGTGCAGCTCCCCCAAGGATGCCCACTTCAGACCACCAGATATGTCACCCCTGGCCACCAGGGATGCCAATCTGTGCCCAAAATCAATGCCAATCAGTGCCCACAAAAGGTGCCAGTCAGTGCCCATCACTAATGCCTGCCAGTGCCTCCTTATCAGTGATGTCCATCAGTGCCATCTATCAATGTCCAACAGTGCCACCTATCAGTGCCCATCCATGCCCACCTATCAGTGCCACCCATAAGTACACATCAGTGCAGCCTATCAGTGCTGCCTATCAATGCCCATCAGTGCTGCATACCAGTGCCGCCTATCAGTGCCCATCAGTGCTGCATATTAGTACCCATCATCAGTGCCACCTCATCAGGCCCATCAGTGCCGCCTTATCAGTGCCTGTCAGTGCAGCCTCATCAGTGGCCATCAGCGAAGGAGAAAAATTACTTATTTACAAAAATTTATAACAGAAACAAAGAAAACCTTTTTTTTTGCTGTGCAAAAGATAAAAACCCCAGCGAAGTGAGCATTAATTTATTTCAATGGGCAAAATAATTTATTATAACATGCACCGGCATATAACACACACCTTAACTTTAGGAGGGAATTTTCAGAAAAAAACCTTAAATTTTAAAATAAGGGTCAGTGCCCATTTATGTAGCCTTATCAGTGCCCATCTGCAGCCTCACCAGTGCCCATCAACGCAGCCTGATCTATGCCCATCTGCAGCCTCTAGCATGGCTATTATTGCAGCCTGTTTAGTACACATCTGCAGCCTCTAATGTGCCCATTATTGTGGTTTGTTTAGTGCCCATCTGCAGCCTCTAACATGCCCATGATTGCAGCCTGTTTAGTACACATCTGCAGCCTCTAATGTGCCCATTATTGTGGTCTGTTTAGTGCCCATCTGCAGCTTTAACATGCCCATTATTGCAGCCTCTAACATGCCCATTATTGCAGCCTGTTTAGTGCCCATCTGCAGCCTCTAACATGCCCATTATTGCAGCCTGTTTGGTGCCCATCTGCAGCCTTTAATATGCCCATTATTGCAGCCTGTTTGGTGCCCATCTGCAGCCTTTAATATGCCCATTATTGCAGCCTGTTTAGTGCCCATCTACAGCCTCTAACATGCCCATTATTGCAGCCTGTTCAGTGCCCATCTGCAGCCCATCACTAATGCCTGCCAGTGCCTCCTTATCAGTGATGTCCATCAGTGCCATCTATCAATGTCCAACAGTGCCACCTATCAGTGCCCATCCATGCCCACCTATCAGTGCCACCCATAAGTACACATCAGTGCAGCCTATCAGTGCTGCCTATCAATGCCCATCAGTGCTGCATACCAGTGCCGCCTATCAGTGCCCATCAGTGCTGCATATTAGTACCCATCATCAGTGCCACCTCATCAGGCCCATCAGTGCCGCCTTATCAGTGCCTGTCAGTGCAGCCTCATCAGTGGCCATCAGTGAAGGAGAAAAATTACTTATTTACAAAAATTTATAACAGAAACAAAGAAAACCTTTTTTTTTTGCTGTGCAAAAGATAAAAACCCCAGCAGTGATCAAATACCACCAAAAGAAAGCTCTATTTGTGGAAACAAAATGATAAAAAATTGTTTGGGTACAGTGTTGCATGACCGCGCAATTGTCATTCAAAGTGCGACAGCACTGAAATCTGAAAATTGCAGCTCCCCCAAGGATGCCCACTTCAGACCACCAGATATGTCACCCCTGGCCACCAGGGATGCCAATCTGTGCCCAAAATCAATGCCAATCAGTGCCCACAAAAGGTGCCAGTCAGTGCCCATCACTAATGCCTGCCAGTGCCTCCTTATCAGTGATGTCCATCAGTGCCATCTATCAATGTCCAACAGTGCCACCTATCAGTGCCCATCCATGCCCACCTATCAGTGCCACCCATAAGTACACATCAGTGCAGCCTATCAGTGCTGCCTATCAATGCCCATCAGTGCTGCATACCAGTGCCGCCTATCAGTGCCCATCAGTGCTGCATATTAGTACCCATCATCAGTGCCACCTCATCAGGCCCATCAGTGCCGCCTTATCAGTGCCTGTCAGTGCAGCCTCATCAGTGGCCATCAGCGAAGGAGAAAAATTACTTATTTACAAAAATTTATAACAGAAACAAAGAAAACCTTTTTTTTTGCTGTGCAAAAGATAAAAACCCCAGCGAAGTGAGCATTAATTTATTTCAATGGGCAAAATAATTTATTATAACATGCACCGGCATATAACACACACCTTAACTTTAGGAGGGAATTTTCAGAAAAAAACCTTAAATTTTAAAATAAGGGTCAGTGCCCATTTATGTAGCCTTATCAGTGCCCATCTGCAGCCTCACCAGTGCCCATCAACGCAGCCTGATCTATGCCCATCTGCAGCCTCTAGCATGGCTATTATTGCAGCCTGTTTAGTACACATCTGCAGCCTCTAATGTGCCCATTATTGTGGTTTGTTTAGTGCCCATCTGCAGCCTCTAACATGCCCATGATTGCAGCCTGTTTAGTACACATCTGCAGCCTCTAATGTGCCCATTATTGTGGTCTGTTTAGTGCCCATCTGCAGCTTTAACATGCCCATTATTGCAGCCTCTAACATGCCCATTATTGCAGCCTGTTTAGTGCCCATCTGCAGCCTCTAACATGCCCATTATTGCAGCCTGTTTGGTGCCCATCTGCAGCCTTTAATATGCCCATTATTGCAGCCTGTTTGGTGCCCATCTGCAGCCTTTAATATGCCCATTATTGCAGCCTGTTTAGTGCCCATCTACAGCCTCTAACATGCCCATTATTGCAGCCTGTTTAGTGCCCATCTGCAGCCTCTAACATGCCCATTATTGCAGCCTGTTTAGTGCCCATCTGCAGCCTTTAATATGCCCATTATTGAAGCCTGTTTAGTGCCCATCTGCAGCCTTTAATATGCCCATTATTGCAGGCTGTTTAGTGCCCATCTGCCGCTTTAACATGCCCATTATTGCAGCCTGTTTAGTGCCCATCTGCAGACTTTAATATGCCCATTATTGCAGGCTGTTTAGTGCCCATCTGCAGCCTCTAGCATGCCCATTATTGCAGCCTGTTCAGTGCCCATCTGCAGCCTCTAATGTGCCCATTACTGCAGTCTGTTTACACAGTGCAGCTCCCCCAAGGATGCCCACTTCAGACCACCAGATATGTCACCCCTGGCCACCAGGGATGCCAATCTGTGCCCAAAATCAATGCCAATCAGTGCCCACAAAAGGTGCCAGTCAGTGCCCATCACTAATGCCTGCCAGTGCCTCCTTATCAGTGATGTCCATCAGTGCCATCTATCAATGTCCAACAGTGCCACCTATCAGTGCCCATCCATGCCCACCTATCAGTGCCACCCATAAGTACACATCAGTGCAGCCTATCAGTGCTGCCTATCAATGCCCATCAGTGCTGCATACCAGTGCCGCCTATCAGTGCCCATCAGTGCTGCATATTAGTACCCATCATCAGTGCCACCTCATCAGGCCCATCAGTGCCGCCTTATCAGTGCCTGTCAGTGCAGCCTCATCAGTGGCCATCAGTGAAGGAGAAAAATTACTTATTTACAAAAATTTATAACAGAAACAAAGAAAACCTTTTTTTTTTGCTGTGCAAAAGATAAAAACCCCAGCAGTGATCAAATACCACCAAAAGAAAGCTCTATTTGTGGAAACAAAATGATAAAAAATTGTTTGGGTACAGTGTTGCATGACCGCGCAATTGTCATTCAAAGTGCGACAGCACTGAAATCTGAAAATTGGTCTGGGCGGGAAGCGGGGAAAGTGCCTGGTATGGAAGTGGTTAAATAGTTCATTCTGGCCAAGCTGGCTCAAAAAAAACTATTTCCACCAGAAATTCACATGACAGAAAAATGTGTTTCATTTTGTATCCATTAAGTAAATCATTTAGTTTCATCGTATTCGTTATGTTAGAATGATTCGTTTTCAGAATTCATTTAGTATATTCAGAATTCATTTAGTATATTCAGAATTTGCTTTGTATATTCAGAATTTGCTTTGTATATTCACATTCATTTCATGTAGTCGTTCCAAATTGATTTGTATTTTCTGCAATTTTTTTGTAAGATTGGCTATATATTCGTTTTACGTGTTAATTTGTTATTTCAGGAGATTACGTATGCAATCTGAGTCATCCCTGCTAGTCCAACCCACAAAGAGAAATAGGGCGAGCTGATTGGACAATATCGACTGCCGTCACGTGCATCCGAAAGTAATGAAATTCACTTGGGATTCAGTCATTATGTTATGATTCTGAGATTCTGGTGGATTCACCTCCGTCCAACCCAAACACAATAAGTAGCAATCACCTTATTTCACTTTTATACCTTACTGTATAAACAGGCTGTTTCCTGTCTTCTGTGGAGCGCACGCTATCATAGCGGCGGTCACGGACCAACTCTGAATGCCTGTTTGCAATCTTCATTTTGTGAGTAGCGCTACTATGCGTATTTGATCCTTTACCCTACAGTATTATACTATATCTCTTTAGGTTTTTTGGGTGGAATATGATGACCGTGGCTCCCAAGGTTATATCCCAGTGACGGTAGCCCAAGTTTCATCTTATCCTCTTGTATCTACTGCAGCATTTCAGCATTTCAGGTGACTGTATGCAATCCTTTGGATGAGGAGCTGGAAGTCTGCCACCACTGTTTATTGGGTTTTGTCCGGAGGAATGTTTATATCCATCCTGAATTTATTTTAACATTTATCCACATTTGTTTATTTATGTTTATTCATATTGTCATATGTTGAGGTATATATCCTTTATTGCTTATGGTTTCTGTTTCCAAACAGAAAACACTTCACTTCCACTATATGTCACTTGTTCTGTTTTAGCACCGAGTGTAATTTTCCTAGTCACATTTCTATAGTGATTTAAATCACTTGAAGCTACACCTACATTTATATTTTCTTATGTGCCAGTTGCCAGCGCTGTTTTTTTTTTGTATATGTATTTATTGCAATATCTTTCCATTTCATATGTAGTGCATTTTTTGAAATAATGAGAAATGTTAATGCAAAAAAAAAATGGCCAATTATACAAGAGTCAAAGACTAATGCGCCGCTCTCATCTGAATTAATATAAATTTATTTGTTATATTATTATATTATTACAAAAAAGAATCGTATTTGAATATTCACGCTATGCTCCCCTAGAATAAAAACAAATGGATCCGATCAATTCAGATCATTCGTTATGTGATTATGTTTTTTCGGATGCTTCAAACATTAATAAAAGACCCAAGCTATGGCATTATGGTATCCGAATGAAACCGATGGATTTGAATGAATTTGTCCTTTTCATGATAATTTATTTCGGATTCATTCAAATCCGTTAATATTGTGATTCGGAGAATCGGATACATCCGAATTTCCAAATAATGAAAATTTTGTCTGAATCTCGACTCATAATTAAACAAATTGCACATGTCTAATTTCCATTACTAAGAAATGTGGCCGCTGTTAGCGCTGTATAAACTTGTAAGTAGCATCAGCATACCGTATGTGGCGCTGTGTTGTGGCAGCAATATAGAGACTTCCCATTCTGTTTCCATCATAAAATCAAGTCAGGCGCTGCTCTGCTATTCATTGGCAGTCTTGTATTTTTATGAATGAATAGAAGGCTTCCTCTGATTGGCTGAGGTGGTGATTACAGCATCAACCTTGCCACCTCAGCCATTCAGAGGAAGCCTTGTACCCATTCATAAAAATAAAAGGCTTCCTGTGAATGGCTGAGCAGCACTTATAGACTTCAAAAGACACACCTGAAACGCACATAGTGCATGTTCTTCACGCAATTTCTTGCCTTTTCCATCTAGTAACTAGAATTCCATTGGCTAAAACAAAAAAAACTTTCTCAACAATGTTTGTACAATGCATAAAAAAATGCTTGAAGAAACATAAGTGTGAACCTAGCCTAAAGCAGCACTAGCGTCAGATATATATTTTTCATGTTACCGTAGATGCATGCTTGATAAGTGATATGTCAATGTAACAGTTCCAGGTAATTATTACCACTCAAATATGTCTTCATCTGTTTATTCTCTAGAAAGACAGAGCCATCTTTGTCTGAGCATCATCCAGTATCCCCATCGACTTGCCCCTACCCCTTTCATTCATCAGTCCATTCTTCAGTGGACAATAAAACCTCTTAACAGTTGAGGGACAGAGGGTAGAGGATTAGTTTGAGTGGTGGGGTTTAAAGCCCAACTCCGGGAAACTTGGAAATCATCCCTTGCCATGGGGCTGCAACCACACTGCAAGTGTTGATTTCTCATTTAGGTCTAAAGGGCTTGTTAAAGTAGATCTTCTTACCTAATCCTCTGCATTGCTAGACCGGTCCCTGCAGGGTATTCTCCCCTATACTCCAGTGGTCTAAGGGTCTGACATCATCAAGACCAATGCAGGGTCATGATGGAAGGCACAGTCCACCTTCAGAGCATTGGGGAGTGCCAACTGCCAAAGGAGTAAATTATCAGGTAAGTAAATGTGCAATTAATTTTCAAGTTTCCTCAGAGATGGGATTTCATATTGACTTGAGAATATAGTGTACCACAGGTGCCTACAGGTACCAAACAGTCCTTGATAACGAGCACCATTGTTAGGATCATTGTACAGGAAACCTTTTGGCAGCCCCCAAATTTTCTCAGTAACGATTTTGAATTGATAAAGAAGGCATGCTTGCAATACTTGAGTAATTGTGGCTTGGACCTCACAGGCTGATGATGAACTTTTTGAGACTGATTTGTAACTCCTGGGTACTAAATCCCTAAATCCAGCACGCTAGGTTCATGGAGAAGTCATCAGACTGAGGCCCAATGAATAAACCACTACAACCATTTTTCCCCCTAGATTTTCACAAGGTCCTGAAGAATTATAATCCCCCAGTTCTTGTTTCCACCGCCATTTAACTGCCAGAGAGTTTGGCTGCCATTGTGCTGAGTGTCAGTCGTGGTGAAATATAAGACTGGGAAACACATTACAGCTATTCTAAAACTCACAATAGCCATGTTGTCTGAAAGCCTTGGGTTATTTTCTGGAGCTTCTAAAAAAGTTCAATATATTGTAGTTTTCAATGCACACCGGAGACCGGACACTATATTTTGCATAGGGAGGACCAGCGAATGGTGGTATGCAACAAAAGGCCACCAGCTGACATCAGATATAGCTCAGTAGTTGCTATGGTTCAGGCTATGGAAGATAAATTTAAGCCAAACATGACTGTTTCACAATTAATTGATGATACGGCCATTCACTGATTTTCATCTCAGCATTTATTTTATATAGTTGACTTGGCAAATATAGCTGTTCCCATAAAATATGTTTATCTATTAATTACAGGTACTTATATAGCGCCGTCAACTTATGCAGCGCTTTACATACCGTATATACAGTATATATCCTACATTCACATTAGTCCCTGTCCTCAAGGAATGTACAATCTAAGGTCCTTAACTCACATTCATTCATAGACATACTAGGGCCAACTTAGACAGAAGCAAATTAGCCTACCAGCGTGTCTTTGGAGTGTGGGAGGAAACTGGAGTGTGGGAGGAAACCCACACAGGCACAGGGAGAACATGCAAACTCCATGCAGGCAGTGCCATGGTTGGGATTCTACTACCAGTCCTTAGATGTGGTGGCTGCATTGATTTTTTTTTTTAGGGTTTTTTCACCTTGCGATCCTGCCAGTAAAATGCTTCTGGTCCTGCTCACTCTCACATTTCAGGAGGAGTAGCGTTGTCACTCCAGGAGAGGAAGTGTGTTAGGACCATAGAACATCTTCCCTCTCCTCGTTTCCATAACATAGGGAGAAGGTGTTCTGTGGTCCACAGAGAGATCTAGGGACAAAGCTAACTGATAATAGTCAGCATGTAGGCAGGTGCAGTCTGCTGTCTCCACTGCAGGTGGCAGTTAACTGCAGCGGCAGTACAGAGGGAGAGAAAGTCATGAGGAACCTGGTTCCTCTATGGTTTCCTGAGTCACTGGGGCAGCATTCCAATGTTAGGTGTTGCAGAGACTATATAAAACCCTGGCCCCTGGGTTTGGCATGCTTTATGCGAGTGGGTAGTGAAGAGAAAGGTACCCCGTCTGTTAGGGACAGTGTTAGCGAAAGGGAAAGGTTCTGGATGAGGAGGGAAAGTGTAGTGTATTCATCTCTCTGGATACCTTCCTCATTGGCAGCAGACAGCCAGGGCCAACAACCCGCTGGTCTACCTGGAGATCGCAAAACTGAGGGTCTCGGAGCAGAGGTGGGCAGCCCTGCTGACACGGTTTATATTCAAGATACATTACAAGCCAAGGTAGCTCAATGAGCATCCTGATGCCCTATCCCATTTCCCGGTGGAGCACCCAGGAGAGGACGTAGACTTTAAACTGGAAGACATACAGTAGAGGTCGCCTCTGTTTAACCTGTACCAGCTGCCTCAGGTGCCATTAAGGAACGGAATTCTGACCCATGGGTCAGAGCAGTGGAAATTTATGGGCGGGAAGAATGGGCAATGATCCAGCAAAAGGACCCAGACCTCATGCAGGTGCAGCGCTACCTCTCTCTAAATTAACAGGCCTACCCGACGGAAATGTCAATGGTTGTCTCCTATTGCTTGGGCAATCCTGAGACAATTGGATCAGTTAGAATTGCATGACAAGGTACTCTATGGGCAGGCCCGAATCCCTTCTGAGCATCGGGACATCCTGCAAGTTGTGATCCCCCAGTCGCATCTTGGAAGTCTGTCAAGTATTCCACACAATGGGTATCCAGAATCCCTGGTTTGTAGGTACTTCTTTAGCCCCCATTGTCACCCTGGGTACACAAAGCCTGCCAAGAGTGTGAAAGCTGTACCATTCATAAGGTAGCACCCGTGACCATCACTACCTCTAAACCTTTTGAGTTGGTGACCATAGACTTCCTGACAATCTTCAGCACACCCTCTGGGTACCAGTATGCCCTGGTCTTATTGACCACTTTACCACTTTAATTTGTGGTGGTAGTACCCATCAAGAACCAGACAGCTGCCACTACGTCAAAATTCTTATGGCTGCCCGAAACAAATTCTGTTGGACCAAGGCCCAAACTTTGAGTCTTTGATAATGACTGAACTCTGTCACTTATGTGGCATCTGGAAGTCCCATACCACTCCCTGTCATTCCCAAGGCAACATTGCCTGTGAGCAGTTTAACTGCACCCTTCTGGGAATGTTGTTCACTCTAGAACTTAGTCACTGGGATTCGTGGTAATAGGGGCCTATAACAACACCCACATCCACAAGTCTATCCACAAGTCTACCAGCCACACACCCTTTTTTCCTAATGTTTGGGCAATATGGCTGAATGTCCGTGGACCTCTTGATGAGAACACCGCCCCATCTACAAGAAGAAGCAGATAGCAAATGAGGTTATGCCAGCAACACACTTCCTGTCCTTGGGTGGCAACGCTTACTCAGGGAACTGTATGTATGGAGGAAGAGCATTGTCATCCTAGGACAGGTCAACAGTATACCACACTCTTTCCTATTCTTCACAAAATGGTTGGGGGGGGGGGGGCGAGGAATGGAGGCAGGTAAAGTTAAGCAGGTGTCCCCTTTAAGGGTTATTCCTCCTCCTGGTGGAGTACTATGGGTAGCTCTATTTAAGGGGGTGGAGCCAGGGCTCTAAAATATTCTGCTCCGGTAGAGATTAAAAGGCCAGCTAGAGTGCTCATGCTCTTCCCTTCTGGGGATGGGCTTTTCTGGGGTTCCCATGCTTGGACCTATTTGGTAGAGAAGATTTGTTTTTTTTCCCCTGACTTTTCCTTCTTGGGAGTGGAGTGCACCATTTTAGGGAATTCGATCTTGAGTATAGGAGAAAGACTGAGCATTGTTCGGGATGAGCCACAAGACACCGCATGCCTCCTAATTGCTGCAATGCCATCTAATGTAAGCCAATATTTGGGCTATGGCTTTTCCAATATCTGGACTGTTATGTTTCATTGCTACAAGAAGTTTATTTTACTACTCTGAAGCCTCCATGTGAATATGTAGAGAAGTGTCTATTACAATCAATGTCTGGGGAATGGAGTGAGAGGTGTGCTTACTGGTGTAAACCTGGTCATTTGGATCCAGAAGGTACACACTTAGATCAAGACTGTGATTTCTTCTGGGAAGAGGGGGTTAACAGTGTAAGGGCCAGGAGGAAAGGAAGTTTAGGCCTCTGGCCATTATCCGTGTACGAGTCAGTATCTGGTTGGGCTGAGAAACTTAGGGAGCCTTGGAATATGAATTCTTAGGGGTGACCCAGCTGCTTGCAATGCAAAGCAGCCTGGGTATCGCCCATGGGGGGTGACAGAACTTCATACAACACCCCTTCTCATTTTCTCTGGGGAAAACAACTGGGGAAGTTGTTTTGTAGTCTGTGGAGATAGCTGGGAACAATGCTAACTGATAAGAGTGCAACACAGGCAGAGGGCACGGGATGTTGTCAGCTCATTTACACACCCTTTAAGAATGTTGGGTCGTTAGTGGATAGGATGGAGCCTGCACAAGACAAGCTAATAATTCTGTTGCTATGACATCAGTCTTCCATTTGTCATGCTCCTTAGCATTTAATACTTCAATTTACTTTCAGCACAAAGTTTATTTAAAAAAAAAAAAAAAGAAATTGGAAGGCTTAAAGGGTTTGTGACTAGGAGATACCATGACTACACTCCATACACGCAATAATTCGCCATCAACTCCCTCGTCATATTCTTATTGAACACACTCATATTCTTTGCAAATGTTTGTGCAGCTCCACAGTGACTTATGTTGACTCAGCCTTGTGTAAGATGAAATGTTTTATGGCTTAAACAAAGGGCAACTGAGGATCTCCATTTTGGAAAATGAGATTGGCTTGGTGGCTAGGCCTCTTCTAGTGCTGTGTGGCCATGGTAATGGTAATGGCCTTGAAGGATGGTTAGACCACTGAGATCCAATCACATGGAGCAGCAATATATAAAATAAAGGATGTTCTACTAGCTGTAGAGCTAGCCTGGTGATTTAAATTGAACCTTTTATTTTCCATACTAAAAAAATAACATGTAAGCCTCCCAGTTCAATTTTAAAACTATTTTTGCCTTTGGATTTTGTAATATAATTAGAATTTTGGTGAAAATACTTACTGATTCTGTCAGTGAGTTGATCTTCCTGATTTGCTGTGGTTATGTGTAGTAAGCTTTAGTTTTCCTGAAGATCCACAATGTGGTGACAACGCTGCAGATGAGCCAGCCGATCGTTGTCACTACATTGTGGATCTTCAGGAAAATGAAAGCTTACTATACCACAGAGGTCGTGCAGAGCCAAGGGGAAACTAGGCGATCACCTGATCTAAATTGCTGTAGAATAAAGGTATTTAAAGGTACCGTATTTAAAAAAAATTCTGTGCTCTTTATACTGTTTTTTGTGTAGAGGCTTATCATTTAAAGTGGAGAGAATTATAGGTTTCACAATCACTTTAAGCACCCACTACTTACCTTCCCTGCTATTTGTCTCCATCCAAGAAGTACTTCTTACTTCCCCATATGTGCTTGTGTGTGTTCCCTCGGGGGACCCTGGTTTCTTTCCATACTTCAAAAATATAATGGTGGGTTAACTGGATCCCATCTAAATTGAACTTAGTGTAGCACCCTGGTGTTTAGGCAGGGTTGCTAACAAATTTAGTTTGCCAGGTAGTAATTGTCCTGGCTGATTGATAGAAGATCCACTGATTCCTCCCTAAATTCTGGAATTGCTGCACCTTTTCTCTTCTGTCACTAGGTGGTACTGTGGCTGGTGACATTAGATTGACAGGGGTTAGCAAGGTCAGATCATAAATAGGTGGGGTCCCTTTTAGTCCCTTGGCCTGCTGGGAGAGCCTATTTATTTAGGTGGAGTCAGGTTATTGGGGTTCTGTGCCACCTGGATGGCTATCTGGTTGGACGTGTGTTATGTCGCCCCGGGCTGCTAGGCCGGAAGCCTGAGGCCTATCCTGGGGAAACCTGGCTGCTAGGCTGCCTGAGGCCTATCCAGGAGCAGGAGAAGCAGCATAGGGTTGGGACTGCAGGATTGGAGTCCAACCGCGTTGCAAAGATTCAGCTGGACGGGGAAGTTGTGGTCGGAGGTAGAGGGGAAGCTGTCGCCGCTAAGGGCCCATCCACCTTGTTACCAGAGACTACTGTGAGTAAGCTGAAGCAAGTACCTGAGCAGTCTTCTCACCAGCTAAGGACGGTGAAGAAGTGGGAAACCATCAGAAAGTGCCAAGCCAGGGACCCAGCAGGATAGCGGGGGTGACGCTTAAGGAGTATACAGCGGGATAGCTGTGGAAGAGCTCAGGGGATCCAGTGAAGACTGGGATCTGGAAGTCTAGTGAGAGACTGGGAGCTCAGTGAGTGAAGATCTACAGTGGGATACTGTGAGATAAGAGAAGAACTATTCTGTGTTACCAAGAGTTATGTATGACTACCTTTAGTGACTGTTGCAGGATTAGTTGCCATAAGAGACAGCGGTCCTACCTATACAGAAGTGTTATGGAGGCCTTCCACTGTTTAGCTGTCTACCTATAGAAGTCTCAGAGTCTGCCAATTATCATTGCATCTACTCAAGGGTGTCCTGGTCCTAACCCTCTTTCCCACAGTTCTGTTAAGAGACAATAAATCTCAAAATTTTGTTCGCAAAAAATTGTTTGCATTCAAAAGTGACTGGCACCCATCATTTCTTCTTGCATCACACCCACCATGCCTGGTAATCCACTCTACAAGGAAGGATGTCAGCTCTCCCTAACCCTTGAGGTCCCCATTAGGCCGCCTCTGGGGCCCCGAAACCTTGCTACAGTAGTATGTCTACTACGCATGCATGTTAGATAGGGACCTTAGATTGTAGTCTCCTTGAGGGCAGGGACTGATGTGAATGTACAAAGTATAAAGCACTGCACAAATTGTCAGCAATAAATGTCTGTAAAAAAATAAGTAGATATGGAGGAAAATGTAACACTTCCTCTGCCACCCCACAGTGCAATTTTTTAGGCCCAAGTGCTGTAATGTGGAGGAATGGGTGTACACAGCCCCATATAAGTTTCCAATCATCCACCAAGATCTCATAAGACAAAGTGTCAACACAACCTACCACCACATAGAAAGAAAGAAAATGTTCTGGTTGGCCGCACTTCTAAAACAACACCTTTATTGAAAAATTCTTCATAAAACTACACCTCCGCAAAACAAAGCGGGGAAATGCAGCATTCACATCTAACGCGTTTTACATTAAATCAGCACTTAATCATAGCTCAAGCTGCAGATGCTGCATTCCCCTGCTTTGTTTTTTGGAGATGTAATTTAATGAAGAATTTTTCAATAAAGGTGTTGTTTTACAGAACATTTATTTATTTCTATAAAGACTGCTGCAAGCAGGGCCAGCATCTTTTAGTGTGATAGTGGAGGTGGAACAGGAGACTGACCTGGAGCAATGTTTTGTTTCTTTGTGAAAACTACCACCACACCTGCCATAGAGACATAAATGTGTAAACTTGTCAAGGAGTGTTACAGGGTTTTCAAAGAGATTGAATCCTATGTTTCAACAGTAGTTTGGTAACAGAGGTTCTGTTCTCTGATTGGTCGAAAGGAATATACAATCACAAGAAAGTGCCCCTGTTGCTGAGGTTTGAAGGACATTCTTGAAAGAAAGTCAAGGAAGCCGCATCTCTTTGTTGATGTTGAGAGACTACTGGGACCTACTGTGTGATCCTGGGATGGTGGTTTCTATTGCAGGGATGGCAGGGCTGGGTCCATGGGCCCACAAGGATTTTCGGAGACTTTGTGAGCGGTTATGGAGACTCTAAAGCCTGGTACACATGATCAGATTTTTGGCCAACAGAGCGTCAGACTTTTCTCAAAAGGGCGTGTGCCTGGATCTTGTCTTGCATACTAACGGCACACAATTGTCGGCCAACAGACACGAACGTAGTGACGACGTACTACGTGCAATTTCAGCTCTTGAACGTCACACTTTGGGCACCCTCTGCTAATGCCATGTTTTGTGAGCACTGATTCCGAGCATGTGTGTTTGTACTTTGGACTTTTGTGTGACGGACTTGTGTACACATGATACAAAAATCTGACAACAGACCCTTGTCCGCCGAAAACTTACTAGCCTGCCATCCAACATTTGTTGGCCGAAAGTTGGACAATTGCCCGAAGGAGCGTACTAACAGTCGGATTTTAGGGCAACAGTCTGTCATCACACAATCCTCTGCCAACAATCAGATTGTGTGTACAAGGCTTTAGATTCGGGTTCACACGACAAGTCACATGACATGTCAAATTCAATGTTTCCCTATAAGAGCCATCTTCACTGATACTACATAAGTCACTCTGACTACGACTTTAGAAAAAGTTCCTGTACTACTTTGGTCCGACTTGGGTGAGATTTCAGCCCATCAGCCGGATCACAATTCATCAAAGTCGCAACAAAGTCAAATCAATGACTTTGCCGTCGCAGCAGTGTGAATTAAGCATTATGAAGATAAACTATTGAGCAGGTGAAGCATGGATCAACCAGCTAAAATCTGTGTTTTAAATGAGAAGTCTTCAGTACATTTCCAAACATGTAGATGTGTGGGTTTCCAATTTCTCCAATGGTGCTATTGGAAGAGTTTGTAAATGTAGGAAGTAAAGTGAGAGCTACTTGAGGAGAATAGAGGATCGAGCACTAGATGTGCTATGAAGAAGCTGTGTTATGCCGCGTACACATGATCGGAATTTCCGACGGGAAATGTTCAATGTGAGCTTGTTGTCGGAAAGTCCGACCATGTGTATGCTCCATCGAACATTTGCTGTCGGAATTTCCGCACACAAATGTTTGAGAGCAGGTTCTCTAAGTCCGATCGTGTCTACACAAGTCCGTCACACAAAAGTTCACGCATGCTCTGAATCATGCAGAAGGCTATTGAACTGGCTATTGAACTTCCTTTTTCTCGGCTCGTCGTACGTGTTGTACGTCACCGCGTTCTTGACGTTCGGAATTTCACACACCAGATGAGGCTAATGCCGTGTACATACGGCCAGACTTGCCAACGAGCTAAACCCTGTCGGCATTTCCGACGCAGAGATTTAGAACATGTTCTATACCTGAGTCCATCGGAAATGCCGACAGGAAAAGTCCGATGGGGCATACACACGGTCAGAATGTCCGACCGAAAGCTCCCATCGGACTTTTTCTGTCAGGAAGTTCGGCCGTGTGTACGCGGCATAAGATGTATCTTTGGTTCTAGGTCCTGGGAAGGGGTCAGAGATGATGTTGAATCTCAGATCCCCCTATTGAGAATGCTGAAGGACATGGCTTTGGTTCACAGGTCCTTTAGTGCATGGCCCTAAAAGATTCTTTTGTTATGAGAGCTCTGAAGACATGTGTGTAGTGGCCCAGAATTTGGGGCCCATAGCCCTGAGTCTCCGGTGCAGCCAGGGTCAGATTAACGTAGAGCTGTTGGAGCTGCAGCTCCGGGCCCCTATCTTATTTTAAGCCCAGCTGCCCAAAAAGAACAGGCCCCCTGTAAGCCCCCGCAGCCCACCATATTATTATTATTATTATACAGGATTTATATAGCACCAACAGTTTACGTAGCGCTTTACAACTTGAGGGTAGACAGTACAAATACAATCCACTTTAATACAGTAGGAATCAAAGGGCCCTGCTCCATAGAGCTTACAATCTACATCTTACAATCTATATCACAGCCGTGTCCCCGATCCTGGCTCAGATCTTCCCCGATACTGGCTCAGATCTTCCCCGAGCCACTTTGTGCCTATATTCGACCGTACCATATGTGCAGGGGGGAGATCTTCCACCTGCTGTGTGGGGAGCCTTGTACTAGGCACTGATGCCGCGCCACTCCCCCTCCGCTGAGTGCCGCAGTGGAAGATTCCAGTGCACAATCCTCATTCCTGTGTGAGCCTCACACATAGCAGAGCGGAGACCAGCCAGGTGCATGGGGAACCTCTGGAGGGGGGACTGATGTCTGGGGATACTGAAGTAAGGGGGGCTCTCTGGGGACCCTGATGTAAGGGGGAGGCTCTCTGGGGACCCTGATGTAAGGGGACCCTGATGTAAGAAGGGGCTTTCTGGGGACCCTGATGTAAGGGGGAGGCTCTCTGGGGACCCTGATGTAAGGGGACCCTGATGTAAGAAGGGTCTCTCTGGGGACCCTGATGTAAGGGGGAGGCTCTCTAGGGACCTTGATGTAAGGAAGGAGCTCTCTGGGGAGCCTGATGTAAGGGGAGGCTCTCTGTGGACCCTAATGTAAGAAGGGGCTCCCTGGGGACCCTGATGTAAGGGGAAGGCTCTCTAGGGACCCTGATGTAAGGAAGGGGCTCTCTATGGAACCTGATGTAAGGGGAGGCTCTCTGGGGACCCTGATGTAAGTAGGGAAGCTCTCTGGGGACCCTGATGTAAGGGGGAGGCTCTCTCGGGAACCTGATGTAAGGGGAGGCTCTCTGGGGACCCCGTTGTAAGGAGGGACTCTCTGGGGACCCTGATGTAAGGGGGGGCTCTCTGGGGACCCTGATGTAAGGAAGGGGCTCTCTGGGGACCCCTGATGTAAGGGAGAGGCTCTCTGGGGACCCTGATGTAAGGAAGGGGCTCTCTGGGGACCCCTGATGTAAGGAAGGGGCTCTCTGGGGACCCTGATGTAGAGGGGAAATTCGCACTCAGATACATAACAAAAATATATACACACACACCCACACACACACACACTTATATTGTATACATGTGTTTGCCCACCCAAGCCTGTGACTTTCTTTACTTCGCTGCTTTGGGCTATAGCCCCAGATCTTTTGTAGACCTAGCAATGCCCCTGCATGTGTGTGATGCTTTCTCCAACATTGAAAGGGCCGACCCTCCAGGACAGACGTAAGGTTTACAAACCATAGCAAAACTACTAGCGATAGGTTGCTCAATCCAGTTCAATTGCTTTTTCATTTTAAAGCTGGTTGAAATTAGTTGAGACTTGGTACTAGCAGAAACAATTCACAGAATGAATAATACAATGTCCCATGCTAAGATGGTAGCCATCGATCAAAATCAAATTCCAAAATTTGAAAAACTTTGGCATCCTTGGATAAAACAACAGTTTCTGTCAAACTTCAATGACTCTGTCCTGTTGCCATGGTAACAGATTAAATGACTTACAGAGACACCCATTCTAAGGCTTCAAAGAGAACTAAAAAGAATAATAAACTGACGAGCGGGACAACCTTGTGGACCATACCTCTACCTTTCAACCCTTTTTCTTCTTTCTCTTTCCTTTTCTCCACCTTAGGATTAAAGCTCATTATCAGAATTTATTTGACCTTTATACACTCTACCTGTAAACAATATGTATAGTAGGTATAAATCATTTAAATACCTACAAAAGTAACTAAGGAAATGATATATATCTTTAATTTAGGTTTACGTGAACCCAATGTTTAATATTTGAAATTTCATGATATTTACCTATATAAACCCTACTGTAAAACAATGAGCTTACTTTATAGATCCTTGTAAACTTACTTTATGTATCTTTATAACATTGTATACTCAATAAACTTCTTTTGACAAGGAAATTAGTTGAGACTTCTGAAAATAAACTGTGCTTCCTCCATACAGAGTAAGGGATCAAGTTCACTTAAAGAGTAACTCCCCTTTTTTTGATAAAAAAAAAACATTCTCCTCTGGGTGATCTATGAACATTGCAGGGATTGTTAACACATTTTGTTGCAGATTCCTACCTTTGTTATTCTGAAGAAATAGCTGTTTGTTTGTCTGTGTCCAGCTGCTGCATCTGCAGGGCTCTGACGAAAGCTGCAAGGTCTACATCCCTTTAGACGTGATTTCCCTTTGAGAGTATCTCACCAAAATTACATTTTTGTTGCAAGGGATGCTCAAAATCTAACTTCTGGGAAAATCAGTAAGCCAATCATACAAGAAGGAAATGACATTTCTGGGGGGCGTTCTGTATACCGTCTGTGTACAGAACACCTCCAGGTTGCCATATTGCATTGCATTTTACAGAAAATGACAGAGCTGCAGATTGAAAGGGAAAGGTAATTTTAAATAACATTCAATTACAATATGACTTGTGTTACAACTGTATGCACTATATTATTTTTTTTAATCCTCTATTTTTTTTCCCACACGAAAGTGGAATTACCCTTTAACTATAACCCTCCCCAGCTGCACATACTCACATATGCCCCACCACAACCTTTGGCTGCCATGAGAAAAAGATGAAATCCTATGTTAGTCATGACTTGGGAGCTTACATAGGGCTGAGGACTCTCTCTCCCCGTCCATATGTGATGGTTCTAGGTGTTTGAGTAGCCAATTACCAAGTTATGTGGGAGAAGAGGGTTGAGTCACATGTTCCCCAGTACTCAGATGTTCTTAGGTTCTTGCAACTAAACAGAGTAATGGGTGAGCAAAGGAAAGGGGAGTATGTGCAGCTGGAGAGGACAGCATGGGCAACACAGAGGTCCCATGTGTATGACCAGTGTGGTAATAAGGGAGAGTTGACAACTACATTTATGGTAGCCATTTTACTTAGAAATCGTTGGGTTCTTTAATATTTTGTTTCACTCAAGCAGAAACATTTTGTATTACAGCTTCCTCAGGGTACACATCATACTTTGCTGAGCACTTTGATTGCCATCCTAGAAGCGGATCAAACACTCGGCATGTAGGTTGCATCCCTTGAGTGACTCGAAATTCAAAGCATTCATGTTTGACTGTAGTGTACTGATTTCAAAGAGTTCCTCCAAGTGGCAGTTAGTGATCTCACCATTCTACCCAAGACACAAGTCTTATCCCAGGTACTATTATTTTAATTATGCATTTATCGTATGTGTTTTTATTGACCTTTTTTCTTTTTCTACCACATTAACAACGATCTGATAGTTTTGTGTGTTAGTATAGCTTTTTCTGTACTTCTACCCCCCTGACTGACACCAACTGCAGGTACGATTGTCCCCCGTGCTGGTGTCTAGCCTCCATTCCTGCGTCGACTGCCCATTCACAAAACACATGGCTGTGGCTTCATCACAGGCTGTGTTTTGTGAATGGCCAACCAAATGAAGGGCATGACACCAGTGGTGGTGTCAATCCCAGCTGAATTGCTGGTGTCAACCGGGAGGCAGAAGTACAATGCAAGCTGTACTGTACTAACACACAAAACTATCAGAAAAGAAAGGTAAATAGACAATAACACATGCATTTCGGATTTTAAAAAAATGGTGCCCAGAGTTCAGCTTCAAATTGTAGAAGAGTTAAATGCTTGCTTGGGCAGCCATTCTCAACTAGGGTTCCTCCATAATTTTCAAAGGGTTCCTTGCGCTGTGGCTAATTGACCTTTCCCCTGTTAGTACTTGGATAATCGTGGGTCCAGCACCACTTGGCAGAGCCAGTGGCATGACATCAATAAACTAATGTCTGTATGGGTGACTGAACACCAGTGTAAAGAGCATCGTTCCCACTGGCCACCAATGCACAGGACATCAGGACATTCCTCTCCCTGACCACACTTATTTAATTTTAGTGAGGGTTCCCTAAGACCTGCAATTATTTCAAGGGTTACTCTGGGGTATCAAGGTTGAGAAATAAATATAGGCCAGCCCTTAATGCAGGGGTGCCTAACCGCTAGCCCAGTTTGGAAACCACCCTCCTATGTGGCCCAGGACCTCCTGCTCTGGGATGGCGGGTCGACCATCCTATATCGCGGGTTCCCAACCCGCCACCCCAGAGCATCAGTGTTCTGAATAGAGCCGGCACTAGAGGAAAAATGGCTGTGGAGGGAGCAGAGCCGCAAAAGGTGATGCTTCCTGTATAGTGATGGCCACTGTCATAGGCGGAGTTATACCAATTGCACTCCACCTGGGACAGCAACAGTCGGCAATACCTATAGCAAGGGAGATTCCTAATTTGAAAATTATTATTATAGGTCAGTTTATTACTAAAATCACAGTGTATATATGGGAATATCTGTTCTGCAGTGGTTACTGAGCTGCATCAAACTGATCCGCAGGTGCGGGGCAGTACCCCTGTGGGTTACCCGCACTAAGCTATAGACTTCTGTTACTACCTGCGGGTTTGGTGGGCTTTCTGAAAGCTCACCAAAACTCTTGAATGCAGGAGTTTTGGGACACTTTCATTAAGTGCATGACACCTGCAGGGTATAATAGCATTCTATGGCAAAGTGCAGCTAACCCGCAGGAAAGCCACAGATTCACTGCGCAGCACCCATGGTGCGGGTAAACTGCAGTGCATCAGTGTAAAAGCAGCCTTAGGCCCCTTTTTACACAATCGGTTCAATCGAGTCCACCTGTCAGTTTTTCAGGCAGACCCAATTGGACCCTCCATTCACCTCTATGGACTTTTACACCCACCTACCTCCAATCCGATCCACAAAAAAAACAAAAGGGGATCCGTTTGGGCGGATCAGATCAGAGGGCCCATAGAGTACAGCAGGCTGTGTCTGCATATGCAGAGTGGACACGGACCTGTCATCCGCCCCCACTGCACTCATTGCAGCCCAAGACCGGTTACCAAGTCGCATAAGTGGCCCTCACTCTTCAAAATGTTGGGTATTCACATACAATGCAAGACCTGATGACCCAGAGAAGCCACAACCAATCTAGCAGCAAAGAGAAGCAGCTTCATGGGGCAGCTTGTACAAAAGTGAGGAAGCTGGTGGGAGGTAGGGATAAGGTAAGCGTAGCACCCTGATTGTAAGCAGGGTTGCTAACAAATTTAGTTTGCTTTGTGGTAACTAGCCTGGCTAATTGATAGGGGGGATTCCCTGGCTTTTCCCTAACTCTGGATTTGATGCACCTCTCTCTGTTGTCACTAGGTGCCATTGTTGCCAGTGGCATTAGAATGATAAGGGCATAGGGAATTCAGACTAGGGGTGGATGGGTTGTCTCAGCCAATTGGCAGGGGTTTCTTTAGTCCATTGGCCTCCTGGGAGAGCCTATTTATTCGGGAGGCGTCAGGTGATCTAGGTTCTGTGCCACCTGGATGGCTGTCTGGGTGGACTTGTGTCACAAGGCCCTGGGTTCCTAGGCCAGAAGCCTGAGACCTATCCTGGGAGCACCTGGCTGCTAGGGTGTCTGAGGCCTATCCAGGTTTGAGAGAAGCACCGAGGGGTTGGGGCTTTCAGCCAGAAGCCCAACCAAGTTGCAAAGGTTCCACCGGACGGGGAAACCACATCATTGCCAACAGTGAGGCAGAAGCAGTTAGCACATGGGATGACCACTTCTGTTACCAGAGGCAAGTGAGGATCAAGGTCAGAGATAAAGGAGACACGGTCGCCATTGATGGACAACAATTCTTGTTATCAGAGGCCAGTTATGGAAGTCCAAAGAAGTACCAGAGCAGCCTTATTCACCAGCCGGGGACAGTAAACAAGTGGGAAAGCTTCAGCAGAGTGCCAAGCCAGGGCCCCAGCGGGTTAGCAGGGGTGACGCTTGAGGAGAATACAGCGGGTTTAGCTGTGGAAGAGCTCAAGGGATCCGGTAATGTGTGGGTTCTTGAAGTCCAGTGAGAGACAGGGAGCTCAGTGAGTGAAGATCTACAGTAGGATACTGTGAGATGTGAGAGAAGATCTATAACGGGTTACTGTGAGTTACGTGTATGGATCTCTTTTCACTGTTCAAGGTTCAGTTGCCATAGGAGACAGAAGTTCTACAAATACAGTTGCTGCATCCAACTTAAAGGCCCTCTACCTGTGTAGCTGTCTGCCTATTATTTTTGTCTCAAAGTCTGCCAATTAATATTGCATCTGCCTAAGGGTGTTCTGGCCCTAACCCTCTCTCCACCAGTTCTGTTAATCTCATTTCTTGCATTCAAAATGTGACTGGTGCCCAATCATTCAACTTGCAATACACCCACCATGCCTAATAACCCACGCTACAAGGAAGGATATCAGCTCTCCCTGACTCTGGAGATCACCATTAGGCCTTTGGAGGTCAGGGATGCTGCTACATAAGTATTGCTGCTTATTCCTTATTCCTTCACTGTAAGGTTGAATTTTTACAGTGGACTGGAGTTCAGATTTGAAATATATTTACTTCCTAACTGAATAAGATTTGGTTTACTAAAACATTGGAGTTGATTTACTAAATGCAAATAAACTGGGAACTTTGCAAATACAGTCGCACCAGAGCTTAGTAAATGAGGCCAAGCTTCACTTTGCAAAGAATACCCAATCACATGCAAGGAAAAAAAAACAGCATTTTTGCTTGCACATGATTGGATGATGGAATTCAGCAGAACCTCACTTCTTTTCCTAAGCTTTGGAGCAAATGGTTTTGTAGAGTGCAACTGCACTTGCAAAGTGCACAGTCTATTGGCCTTTATTAAATCAATCCTGTGGTGCATCATAAATTTTAATTGCCATTTTTTATCAAAATACTTTTTTTTCCTTATTAGTTACATCACAGTGCTACTGATCTTTTACAGCCTCAGTGAAACCTTTTCCTGTCTTACATTCCAATGATGAACGCTACGTTAAAACAGTCACTTGTAACCTCCATTGTAAGCCAGTGTGACAGAGTGATAATGCGGGAGCACCATTGGGAGACAGGTATAGAGTGTTGTCACCCTACAACAGGAAATGCTAGAAGAAGGACCTTCATGGCAGGATCATTAAGGATTACTTTAATGTAAGCTGCTGATAAAAACAAGTTGAAAGGTACATGTATGTGATTATTAGAAATGTTAGTTATTGGATTTACGCACATATTGTATATACATTCTTGGAGTTGGGTTATTATACTGTATATTTGGTCATTTTCTGTTATTAGTCGTGTTTTATGATTCCTGATTCTCCACTTGCGTACCACCGACTGCGGTAAAAAGAATATTGCTGATGTTTTCTCACCCAATGGCTGTACATGTAGACTCAAGGGTTAACGAAAAGTCGAATGTTTTTGTTTGTACACAGGAGGCCTAAGTTCTGTTAGCCCTGAGTCTATACAAGATAACGGTACTAGGCCGCCAGCCTCTATTGATCAGGCCTTGTTTAAACATTGATTTATCCCGGCTGCAGCTTCCAGAGGGCACATTGCTCCCATTTACAGAAAATGATGGGGGAGGGAAGAGCTGGGTCCAGTTACACAACATCCCCCTATTCCTGACATGCGATCACAGCCCTGGGAATACAGAGGGCTGTATATGCTTAGCATGCTTTTATATTATCATATGTATCATGTCTACTACTAAGAGTCTCATATACCATTAGGCATGAATTATTATCTTATTTCCAACAAAAAAAATAAGTTGAACATTGGCAAAATTGGTCTGATTCTATTTTCCAATGTCTTTTATTTCCCATTGGGCTTGGACTGGCCACCTTACAATAGATGGATTTTCCATAAGGGTTGCATGCCTGGGAACATTTGTGGATTGGGGGGTGAATACAACCAACTGGCTGGGCTCAGACTGGCCACCTTGCAATAGCTGGATTTTCTCTAGGGTTGCATGCCTGGGAACATTTGTGGATTAGGGAGCAAACACAACCAACTCGCCCTTTTTTTGGTAAGGACACATTTTTGTGGGCTGAAGAAAGTGTACCATGCAAAGTGTGCCATGGTGCTCCAGTGAGTCGTAGTCATAGTAAAGGTAGGGGTGCCTAAAGGACATGGTTTATTATAACACGTGTTGTCATATCTTCCTAAGTCAACTTACTTTGTTTATAGAATATTATTTTCCTAACCAACAGATGTTGCTTTTTAAAAAAATGTTTGAATTAGGATAACGTCTTTTTATCTTTTGTAACTGCGTTGAATTAGGTTTGTGTTCATTGGGATATTTAAAGTCCTAGTCCTTGTAGAAGTTTTCTTTTTGAATTATTCAATTAGGAATGTAGCCCTCCAATGACAATAGAAAAGTCTGAGCACCACTCTTAGATACTCAGTTTCTACCATTGTTGGTGTCAGTGGGAATAATAGTGCCTCATTGTTGGTGTCAGTTTGAGGAATGGTGCCCCATTGTTGGCGTCAATGGGATAAATAGAGCCCCAATGTTAATGTCAGTAGCAGGAATATTGCCCCATTGTTGGTGTCAGTTTGAGGAATAGCGTCTTGTATCAGTGGAAGGAAAAGTGCCCCAAGGGCCAGATAAAGGCAAGCAAAGGGCCGCACTTTGGAGACCCTTGGTTTAGATTGTAGAGTTTTATCTTAATGTTTGTGAAACTCCTCTAAAGCTTGTTGTACCTATAGATGGTCTACAAATCACAGCTTCCCTCTATATATTACTCTCCATATGTTCCCCACCAGGACAGTGTGTGTGCTCAGCTGGGTCTGCATAGCCCCATATCCACAGAGTGCACGTTATCATTTATTTATTACCCTTCATTCAGTATTGATGAGCTGGATGAGTTAAAGAGCCCCAGCTCCGCTCTGTCAACAGATGGCTTGAAGGCAGCAAATGACCCCATGCTGTGCCGTCCCGGGGTCAGACTCATGTGAAGGTTCAGTGGGGGTTGGGGATAGGTGGTGGTGGGGTGACCTTACATTACCATCACAACATCTACAAATTAATCAGATAAGATGGGAGCATGCCCAAATGACTTTTCTAGTCATAGTGTCAAATCACTTGTCCGTTATAAGCAATTGTGGGGTCAAGCGGGCAATCACGAAATACTCTAGAGAGCATTAGTCCTTGGAAGATCTTAGAGGGGTACTCCTGCTTCAGCTGTACTGGTTTATTTATATCACAATGCCTATTTCATAAAATACTGTTGCATTTTAATTTATGGATCACCATAATAAAGATAGGGTCTATTATCATCTCAGCTCTGCAGTGCATTTTGAAAACTACATGTCTGTGTTTTTCTATTTTTTAGTGCATTGGGGGGCCCATAGAATAGCATTGCATCAAAATGCACAGATTATGTTTTAAAGTGTTATCAACAGGTAATAAAGCAGAACTAAATGCAATTTTTTCATTATTTGCCAACAGGCAGGCTCTTTATTGCAAAACCTGGAAGCTGATTGGTTTTTATGCAGAGCAGCACCCAATTTTGCACTCTCCTGTTTTAATAAATCAACCCCATTTTCTTTTTACATTTCCAAAGACTAAGAAAAATAATCCCTGACTGACTGCGGATCTTGTCAAGTCAACAAGTTGCCATATTGTCCATACAGACTGGGTCTCAGGAGATATCCTATTTCTTATAGGGATATTTGAAACAGAACAGTAAGCTTTGGGTTTGGGCTTGCGTCAACTTCATCAGTTCAACATTAGTTTGAGACACTTCTGAGATCATTCAGAGTCCATTGACAGGAACATTCGACCTGTAGGTGACCTGCATCTGACCTGCTTCAAGCAGGTTTTGCATTCTTGCATTTGCATTTGGGTGCAGGGTACATGGCTGGGGCAAGTTTTACCTTTGTAGGGTAGGGTAACCTACTGTAGATGACAAATGTCATTTCCCAAATTGGCAACTAGATATCACCATAATTAGGGTTGGGGACCCTGTAGAGAAGCGTAAGTGCCTAGGTAGCCACTACATTAGAGTGGGGGGTGGGTAACATAGACAGTAAGGTCGTGCCAGTCCCTCCCTTGCCAGTGTGGGACATCTTGGCTTCTGTGTAGATAGTCTGGTGGGAGTCCACCTGGGGAGTTGGTCATATGAAGCAGTGCAAGGACCATGACATGCAAAAATGTATTCTGTGAGGATCTAGATTCTGAAAGCTTCCCCAAAGGGAAGAAGCAGAAAAAGCAAGGAAGGAGTGGTGCAGGACCTATGAGACTACTCACATCTCTTTGGCATGGGTGTAGGACTCATAACCCCCAAAAATATGGACCTCAAGATAGAAACGTCTTCTGAAAACAAAACTTTATCTGGGTGAGGCTGCTATTGGGGTCTGTTGCCATAAAGCCTAGGGAAGGTATGGAACTGGCTACTGGGTGGTGCCAGTTAGGCCAGGCTGGGGGCCTCCTTGGGATGCTTCTGTATTGGCACTCAAAAAGGACTCCGTGCCCATAGGTTTCCCAGTGAGTCTAAGGGGACTGGCCCATGCTGAGCAGGAATGGATTAACAAGAGTGAGTGCTCCCCTATCACATGCTTCACAGCACGTGGCAAGGCAGCAACACAACACTACACAACATTAAGGACAGAAAGAAGGTCCTGGTTGATGATGACATCAACATTGCTCTTTGCATCAATACAGAGTAAGTGCAGAAACACTTACCTGCTTGTATCTGTTCCTCTGTCACCAGCAACGTAGGTTTTGTAGAGTCTTTGGAAGGGACGCAGATATGAGCCCTTCCTGCATATTCTAGCGATCTTGTAACTGCAAGTTCTCGTTACAGGATTGCTAGTGTGACATGGCCCTAAGACCGCTGCCACTGATGCACAACCAAATCATCCCTCTAGAATGTAATTGAAAGTCCATGTGTAGCGCCCTGCCCTTGTTAGGCTAATCTTAGTTTTTGAGCTGTACTTAGTGGACTAGTGATCTGTTTTCTAGGTCACTAGTCCATTAGTTTTGTCTTGGGGCTGCTGCCCTTGGGATGTATCCTGTATACCAGAGAGCTGATGTTTGGCCTTAGCCTGTACTTAGCTGAGGGCCTAAAGGAACCTGGATTGAATGATATTTGCTGGAGAGCATGACCTGTGGAGGCTGACCTAAGAAGGAATCCTGTCATCACAATAGGATAATACATGGAAGCTGGTAGGTGACGGCTGTCCTTGGACATTGTGAGTAGGACCCTTGCTAAATATTCTGGTGTGCATGAGTTTGGGGAAGTAAGTTCCAGTTGTTGCCTTAAGAACTAGAACTGCTCATATATAGTCCTAGATTAGCTGGCCATTCCCTTTTACCCTCAGCAACTGCTGTTACAAGAGGATTTGGTCTAAAGTTGTCCTCCTGTTAATTTCTTCTAATGTTTTGGAGTATCCTGCACTCTTATCCCTTTCTCGTTCAACTTTCTGCCATAAATCTGCAACAAGACATTCCCTGAACCAAGCCTACATTAGTCTGTGTGCTAGGAACTATGTCTGGGTCTGGCAACCTCTGTACTCTAGCAAGGGAGACCTGGTCATTCTCAGCAGCCCCTTTGGGGGAGAGCATTATATAAGTTACAATTCAATTCAATTATATTGATTTACTTTCTTCTGCCCAAAGAGATAACTCAATTAAAATGACTGCCTAACAATGTCCTACCATACTGTCACCAGCTGGCAAAGACTACACCCAAATGGTCTCAGTTTGTTTTAATGGATGACCTTTGATTTCCACACTCAAATTAAATCCTATCTAGAAAATTCATTGAGCAAAACTATTGATTTATAGCAATTATCTGAGTATATTCAAGTCATAGGATTGGGAACTTGGGAGCGCAGTGAGGAAGTCACCCAGGAGTGCAATAGCCCAACTGCAGCCAACACTGTTTATTCTATTTGGGATAGAGCAAGGTAGGGCTACAGCCTCTTCCAGATTTTTTTTCTGTTTTTATTTCTGTCTGTGCCTTTACTGGGGAGGTTTCCCCTCTAGGGACAGGACGTGATGTACAATCCAATCAGGGGACACAGTGGAAAAGGGCTAGAATCAAAAACAAGCCATAACATTTCGCAAGAGTTTTAGCTATAGTTACTGCCCCCCCATTTATTTATTTAACCACCTCAATACCAGGCACTTTACCCCCTTCCTGCCCAGGCCAATTTTCATCTTTCAGCGTTATTGCACTTTAAATGACAATTGCGCGGTCATACAACACTGTACCCACATGACATTTTTATCTTTTTTTTTTGAGATAGAGCTTTCTTTTGGTAAACAAACTAAAAAAAGACCTCATGAGGTGATATTGATTGCCACTAAAGAGGCAGCACTGATGAGTCTGCACTGATAAGGCTGCACTGATGGGCACTGATTGGCACTGATGAGGCTGCACTGATTGGCACTGATGATTATTAGGAATGGGCTGTCTGTTCGAGTTGAACATGAGTTTGACTCGAACATTGGCTGTTTGATCGTTTGACGAAGATCAAACAATATGGGCCGTTGGCCAATTATGGCTCAGGGGGTTAAGTCCACAGCCCACACTATATAAGGCCGCCTGCACGTCGGTCGTGTGTAATGTGTTGGTGGCGTTGTTAAGAGAGAGACAGAGAGAGGCAGAGTCATTTCATTTAGTTTGAGCAGGCAGGCGATTCAGTTAGCTGCAGTGTATTTCATATATATATATATATGTATATATATATATATATATATATACAGTCAGTCTAGTATATATATATATCCACTGCATACAGTTTAGCTAGATCTCACTGCAGACCGTTCCTGCTGTACTGTTTCTAATATACTTCAGGCAGGCAGTTGATTCAGGTAGCTGCAGTGCATTTAATATATATATATACAGGCTTATATATATATATATATATATATATATATATATATATATATATATATATATATATATATATATATATATAGTCTAGCCAAGCCTATACCTGGCTGTAAGCCATTCCTGGAGTGCGTGGTCAAAGACACTTTCAGGCAGGCAGGCAGGCAGGTGACTCAGTGAGCTGCAGTTCATAAAATATATATCCACTGCATTGTAGTCCAGCCAAGCCTATACCTGACTGTAGGCCATTCCTGGAGTGCATGTTCAAAGACACTTAATTACAATTTTTGATCAAATATTTAACAGCAGTATCGTTCCTGCGCTCAACAAGAGTATTGAGGGTTTGCAGTGTTGTGGCACCACCACCACCACTGCCTAAGGCCCAATTTTTCTGCCCCTGTTTGACAGGGGCATGTAATTACTATTTTTGATCAAATATTTAACAGCAGGGCTCATTCCTGCGCTCAACAAGAGTATCTGTGAGGGGTTGCAGTGTTGTGGCACTACCACCACTGCCTATGGCCCAATTTTTATGCCCCTGTTTAACAGGGGCGTGTAATTACAATTTTTGATCTAATATTTCACAGCAGGGCCCATTCCTGCACTCAACAAAAGTATTTGTGAGGCTTTACAGTGTTGTGTCACAACCACCACCACCGCCTAAGGCCCAATTTTTCTGCCCCTATTTAACAGGAGCATGTAATTACAATTCTTGATATAATATTTCACAGCAGGGCCCGTTCCAGCGCCAACCAAGAGTAACTGTGAGAGATTACAGTGTTCTGGTACCACCAACACCTAAGGCCCAATTTTCCACAGATTGTATTGGGCAGGCCGTATAGTACAGGCGGTCCCCTATTTTCAAAAATCCGACTTACAAACGACTCCTACTTACAAACGGAGGGAAACAACAGGAAGTGAGATGAAATCTACCCCTAGGAAGGGAAATTCTCTCCTGTAAGAGTTAATATGGGAAAAAGGTGTCTCCTCCACTGATTTATCACCAATCCTTGTTACCCTTAAAAACCCCAAATTTTCAAAATCCAATTGTCATTGGGACAGAAAGTGGGGTGAAATCTTCTGAACAGGGGCACAGACAGCAAAACAAATGTTACAGGGGTGATAACCCTTCCCTATGTTTTCCAAAAAGCTTTAAAATAGATTTTTTTGGCTGGAGCTACACTTACAAAATGTACCTGTTCCAAATTACAAACAGATTCTACATAAGAACAAACATACAGTCCCTGTCTTTGCACCGCTTGTATACTGGTGTTCAGAGTATATAGGGCCTGGGGGCCCCAACGCCTTTTCTTTTTTTAATTTGGGTGCGGGGTTCCCCTTAATATCCATACAAGACCCAAAGGGCCTGGTAATGGGCTGGGGAGGGGGGGTACCCATGCCATTTGTGTCACTTATTTTCATCCATATTGCTGGGACCCGACATTACATTAAACCTTTAAGCAGTTTTAAATGACTTTTATTCTTTTAGAAATGTCATTTTGTGCAGGGACTGTTCTAAGCACGGGAAACACTTTACAGGCATACTATAGACATTTATTTAAAGGGATATTGCATTTTTATTGTTTCACTTTAAGCATTATTAAAATCACTGCTCCCGAAAAAAACGGCCGTTTTTAAAACTTTTTTTCCATACATGTTCCATGGGGCAGGACCCGGGTCCCCAAACCCTTTTTAGGACAATAACTTGCATATTAGCCTTTAAAATTCGCACTTTTGATTTCTCATGTTCGAGTCCCATAGACTTTAACGGTGTTCGAATGTTTGCGCAAACTTTCGGTCCGTTCGCATGTTCTGGATGTGAACCCAACCTGGGGGGTATTTGGCCCATCCCTAATGATTATCAGTGTAAATGTCACCTGTCACAGGAAATTTATCTCGGTGACATGGCGTAGATTTTTGGACCCCTTACAGTGAAATGCATTGGAGCATACAGGAGGGGGTCAAATTATGCTAAATCTTGGTGCCAGGCAAACTCAACATCCCAGTTCATAATATTTGACAAAGTAATGTAAAAAAAAGAAAACCGAAGTGCCACACCACTGCTGGGAGGTCCAGATACAACTTTATTGAAATAAAAGTCAGGAGGACAATCCAAAAAGTAGCCAAGGTGTTTCGGGGGTCCAAGAGCACCCCCTTCATCAGGGCTAGAAAAAAAACCATAAGGAAATCTCCATGTCATTCCAATATCAATACAATATCCCCTCCTTATATTTAAAACCAATACCCAATAGCCAATGGTATTGGAAGTATAAAAACGGAAAGTGGAGGAGCGGAAGGTCTCTAACATCCACCAGTTCTGTGATGTTGTCATGGAGGAGTGGAAGAGGAGTCCAGCGGCAACCTGTGAAGCTCTGTTGAACTCCATGCCCAAGATGGTTACGGCAGTGCTGGAAAATAATGGTGGCCACACAAAATATTGACACTTTTGGTCCAATTTGGACATTTTCACTTAGGGGTGTACTCACTTTTGTTGCCCGCGACATTAATGGCTGTGTGTTGAGTTATTTTGAGGGGACAGCAAATTTACACTGTTATACAAGCTATTTTACATTGTAGCAAAGTGTCATTTCTTCAGTGTTGTCACATGAAAAGATAGAATAAAATATTTACAAAAATGTGAGGGGTGTACTCACCTTTGTGAGATACTATATATATATATATAAATGATAAAGTATATCAAATAACTGATATGTCTAAAAAGTGTTTTGTTTTGTTTTTTTTAACCTCTGTCCTTCTGTACCCATTTTGCTAGTTTCTTACATTGCTGTAATAGGAGCAGGAAGTCCTTCCCCAATGGGACCATAGACCAAAATAAAAAGCTGACAAAACAGGACTGTTCTCCACTGTATCCATAACTAAATATTTGAAAAAAGGGTTGGCCAAAGTTAGGTTTTAAAAATAAAAAAATACAATTCATTTTCATTCCTCCTCTGAAGCTGTCAGGGCTCCCTGTGTTGCTAACGTGTTGCTAATTGATCTGCTGTTTTCAGCATGTGGTGTTTCATGGTAATAACGGCACAGAAGAAATGCAGAGAGAGGTCTATGATGCCAGCTGAAACCAGGCCAGATTTTTCCTTCCATCTGTTGGCCTGCAGTCTACTATACTGACATTAATGATTGATAGAGTGGCCATTGCTGATCTCCTTCTAAAAATGCTAGTTGTCTGGCTTTCACACTGGCTTCATTGCTTTCTGACTCTTTGACTGGAAACAAGTGTGCAGATCTGGAGCTTTGACAATCCAGACAGCATCATTTGCATAGCCCAAGTTGCTGCTATGGGGTTGGAAGGGAGCCCATTATGGCGCTGATGTCAGATGTACAGGAGGAGACTTCAGAATTGTTGACACCAGTCACAGAACACCTTTGCAGGCTGTGCAGTAATCAAAACCTGTTTAGCTGTCTAAAGCCGGCCAAAGATGGAGCGATTTTCTTTCCTGCAACCCATGGAAAGTTGATGGGGGAATCCATCCCACAGAGCTATTGTGTTCTCCTGAAGGGGGAAGCCACCCCGGCCGGGAGAACTATAGCCGCTGGCAATAATCGCATGAAAAATTAGACAGGCTGGTTGCACCCAAGTTGATCGATCAACTTGGGTACATTCAGCCTGCTCATACATGGTTCCAATCTCGACCATTCCCTGCTGAACTGACCGAGATTCGAACCATCTATGGCCAGCTTTAGTGGTGTAGATTTATTGCCCTCAGAGCTTCTTGTCATCCCAGCCAGCACTGAAATGAATCCTGTATGCCCAACACAGGCTTCCTCAGGCTGGTAAAATCCCATTGTGCCTCCTCAGGTACAAAATGACAAGACAGCTGCGTGTAGTAGGGTTATGGTAGAAGTAGTTGTAGGAGAGTTCATTTTGTGCAGGAGGACCACAACGGCTCTTTTTTTTTTTTTTTTTTTTTAGAACAATAGAATTTACAATATGGCCTCCAGATTTACTGGTGAGCTACTGAGGACAGAGCAGTTAGCTGGAAAATTAAGTTTAAAAAGTTTAAAAGTTAGTTCCCTTCACTGTACTGACTATGCTGACATCTCTCCTGCTACACGCATGAGAATTTTGCTAAGGGGCCCCATGGTCTGTAATTATGTCCCAGAACTGCACGCTTGCTCTAGGTCAGTGCATGAAGACAGGGGATCAGCATGACAGACAAGCAAGCAGCATTTTCAGACGAAGGTCAACTGCAATATATGTTGAGGGCTTAAGTTGAAATGCTGCATTTGTATTTGTAGAGAGAGTATGACAAGAAGGCTGCATTTCACCGGCTGGTCAAATCCACTTAAGTAGGTGGAAAAAGCAATGCTGTACTACTCTGGGGGGGTGATCGGGGATTTTTTTTTTGTTACAATAAAGATCATTGCAACAGCAAAGTTTTCAACTATCATAATTTGGTTGACCATTCATGACAGCTGTGATTGCTATTGATCTATGATTGGCTACAGCTAATCACATGGTACAGGGTGCTGGGATTTGCCCAAGTACCATGTGATAGCTATGGCCAATCACAGCATAGGCTACACAACTGTTATGAATGAATTCATTCACAACAGCTTTGTTGACACTGTGATCACATGATCGATGGGCCCCAAGTACCGGCCATTCGCACCGAGGTCCAGAAGGGGGGTCACTAAGCACTCCTAAACCAGGTACAGACACGTGACAGTATTGCGCCTGCACGCGCTACCCCGCTGTAGTCTATGTACTGTGGCGGTTCGGCAAGTGGTTAATCTGAAGTTCAATCTGCTTATATTTTGCCTACTCTGGTTCTTCTTCCCTCATGAAATTGCTAATGAAATATTTAAATAAAACCTTTCCATTTCCATTATATACCTTCATTTAGACCCAGTGACATCATCACTGGGTCCCAGTACTTCTCTGTGCAGTGCAGGTGAAGTGGCGTGGTTCGAGATTCTGCCAAGTTGCGTATTTTGTCAGAACACCCTCAGCGCCGATGCATGCAGTGGGCTGGAGGAGTTATACAAATATGAAACTGGCTTGATGGGTGGATGTCAGTTAGGGAAGTGGGCTGCTCTCATATGCAGCACCCATGACTAAGCTCCAGGGGGCGGAGCAAAATGCACTGGGAGCATGGCCTGGTCGGAGTCCAGGCTGAGGTTGCCACTTCACTCATCTCTCTAGGACACCATGGAGGTGAGGCATTTAGAGGTCACCCTTCTTTCTTTAAACAGTGTGGGCCATTGAGCCGTGGAAGGTTTATATACAGATGGCAGTGGGCAGGAGTTACATTACGATTTCCTTTCTATTCATTCAGTCTCTTTTACGATTTTCATTTTCGAATACATTGAGGAGGGTTAGAACCTCAGCGGATTCAGTTTCCTCTTATGAAATCTCTCCAACGTGGACAGAGTTAACAAAACAAACACATTTTTAGTTGATAAAGCTGAGAACCTCTGTTCCAGGTTCTTCTAAATTCTTTGTTCTGGTGTCACAAGGACAGGAAGTGTGAAGACATCTCCCTGGTGTTTGTCTCCAACAGCAATAAATGTCCAACAGGGGCTGATGCTGGGTTTCGATATTTCCAAAAATCAGTTTTCTACTTCCCTAGCCTATGACACCCAGCTTCACAAAGATCTCCAGCAACCGGGAGAGTAGGAGTGGAAGGTAGTTTATAATTATAATTTGATGATGTCTCCAATCATCTGATTCAACTAATGACCCCTTCCCCATCTGTGGGATATGCAGCAGCAGGAAAATGTCCTGGAAGTAGATTTCCCTGGTGGATTTGAGGTGAAATATAATTTAGACACTACACTGCTTTTTCAATGATCCTTACTACAAAAAGCCCTTTAACCACTTAAGGACCAAGCCTCTTTCTGAGATCTGTTGTTTACAAGTTAAAAACAGTTTTTTTTGCTACAAATTTACTTAGAACCCCCAAACATTATTCCTTCTTTTTTTCTAACACCCTAGAGAATAAAATGGCGGTCGTTGCAATACTTTCTGTCACACCGTATTTGCGCAGCGGACTTACAAGCGCACTTTTTTTGGAAAAAATTAAAAAATTTTAATTAAAAAATAAGACAACAGTAAAGTTAGCCCAATTTTTTTTTATTTTGTGAAAGATAATGTAGAGTAAATTGATATCCAACATGTCACGCTTCAAAATTGCGCCAGCTCGTGGAATGGCGACAAACTTTTACCCTTAAAAATCTCCATAGGCGACGTTTTAAAAAATTCCACAGGTTGCATGTTTTGAGTTACAGAGGAGGTCTAGAAGGTCTAGGGCTAGAATTATTGCACTCGCTCTACCGATCGCGGCGATACCTCACATGTGTGGTTTGAACACCATTTTCATATGCGGGCGCTACTCACCTATGTGTTCACTTCTGCACGCGAGCTTGGTGGGACGGGGTGCGTTTAAAAAATTTTATTTTTTCTTATTTATTTTGCCTTTTATTTTTTATTTTTACACAGTTTTTTTTTTAAATGGTGTCACTTTTATTCCTATTACAAGGAATGTAAACATCCCTTGTAATAGAAAAAAAGCATGACAGGACCTCTTAAATATGAGATGTGGAGTCAAAAAGACCTCACATCTCATATTTACACTAAAATGCAAAAAAAAAGAATGGCCCTTTAAGAGCTATGGGCAGAAGTGACATTTTGATGTCGCTTCTGCCCTGCAATGTTATGGAGATGAGTGGGGGCCATCTTCCCCTCACTCGTCTCCATACCCAACAAGGGGTAACATCCGATCGCCTCCGCTGTTGCTGACGGCTCCGGTAAGCAGCGAAGGGCACCGAAACGTGGCGGGAGGGGGCGGGGCCCTCTCCCGCCCCCGATAAAAGTGATCTTGTCGAATCTGCCGCAGAGACCACTCATATGAGAAAGCAGACCGCCGGCTGAAGAAGAGGATACCGGGGTTATGGCAGCTAGCTGCTGCCATAACAACGATATTCCTCTTCAAACTTAGGACGCATATCGGCGTGCGGCGGTCCGTAAGTGGTTAAAGTAAATGTGCTACAATTCTGGCTAATTTAAATTTAGCACGTTAGAAATTAAACATTAGCAGAGATCACCTTCAGTGCAAGCTCCACACAAAAAAAACAACAACCAGTAGATCTAAATATATAGGCAGCTGAAGTTATATGCAAATCCTAACTTTTTTCCAAACAGACTTAACTTCTCACTGTCCTCCTTCTTTAGCATACATGTTGGTCAGTGAAGTTACCTTACCAATTAAAGGATCAGTGGGGAGGATCGGGAGATAGGAAAATCTAAAACGAATATTACCTCATTGTCATGATTTGCACATAACTTCAGCTGCACCTATAGCTCTATAGCTAATCTGTTTATTGGCTTGGCATTCAGTTATCACATTATAAGTTCTTTTAATGCATAGGTTATTATAGTTATCAGTTCTAATAATGCATTTTTATCTCATACTATTTAAGGCTAGGGTTTGTGAAAGGTTTACTTCATTTCCATTAGAAGTTTGGCAGTGCTGGAGGTAGTAACTGTAACAGCTTATATTGAACAGCAAAGGTGCATTCCTCCTGCATTTGAAATCGGTTTGAGACAGTCCAGAGTTCCATCCTAATAAGTGACCTGCAGCTGACCTCCTGACCTGCTGTTGAGCTTCTTCTGCCCTTCAGTTGATCTCATTCTGACCCACAGTTGATCCTCCTTCTGACCTACAGCTGACCTTCCTCTGACCTTTATTTGATCCTCCTTACGACCTGCAGTCAACCTTCCTCTGTGCTTCAGTTGATCCTCTTTCAGACCTGCAGTTGGTCCTGCTTTTGAACTTAAGTTGACTTTCTTCTGACTTTCAGACCTCATTCTGACATGCGGTTGACCTCTTTCTAACCTGCAGTTGACCTTCTGTCCTCCAGTTGACCTTCTTCTGTCATGCAGTTGATCTCCTTCTGACCTTCCATTGATCCTACCTCTGACTTGTGGTCGATCTCTTTCTGACCTTCAGTTGATCCTCCTTATGACCTGCAGTTGACCTTCTTCTGTCCTTCAGTTGATCCTTCTTTTGACCTGCAGTTAATTTCCTTCTGACCTTCAGTTGATCCTCCTTCTTACCTGCAGTTGACCTTCCATTGTCCTTCAGTTGATCCTCCTTCTGACCTGCAGTTGATCTCTTTCTGACCTTCAGTTGACCTGCTTCTGAAAAGCAGTTGACCCTCCTTCTCACCTGCAGTTGACCTCCTTCTAACCTGCAGTTGACCTTCTATTGTCCTTAAGTTGATCCTCTTTCTAACCTGTGGTTGATCTCCTTTTGACCTTCAACTGACCTCTTTCCAACTTGCAGACCTCATTCTGGCATACAGTTGACCTTCTGACCTCCAGTTGACCTTCTATTGTCCTTCAGTTGATCCTCTTTCTGACCTGCAGTTGATCTTCTTTTGACCTTCAGTTGACCTTTTTCTAACTTTCAGACCTCATTCTGACAAGCTGTTGACCTTCTTCTTACCTACATCACACTGCTTCTGTATTCCTATTGATTTTAGGAGTAAAGCAGTTCCCATGGAAGCAAAAGCCAATGTACACATGTCCATATAATGGTTTTCAAGAAACAAGGCATGTTCAGCAGTTTGGGATCTATTACTAGCATGGGATCACTTTAACTTTAGGCTAGGTCTACATCTATGTGCATTTGTGCGGAACACTCAAGCAGTGCGCATCCCTTTTGCAGGAGTGCAGCAGTGTCATTAGTCTTAATGGCACCCCAATGCACTTTGCTGACATATGCGTGCAAACACACGACAAACTGCATAGTAACGGCATGGTAACAAGAAACCATGCATTTTGGTGCGGCGTGATTAAAAAAAAGCAGTCACGCAGTTCTTTTGTGTGATTTTTCCGAATACAGCAGCCCTTTGAAATGAATGCGCGTCTCTAAACCCAACACGCAAAAATGCGAGCGCACTGTTGTTCATTGATGCACAGTTATTTTTCTAGATCAATGGATTGGACCACCCAGAACTGATTCTTTGGTGGTGGGTGGACTCTGATGGGTTTATTCAGCTAGCAGCCTCTCCAGTGATCCGATCCCATAATCCTCTTCCACCCACTTTGCTTTATTTGACCCACCAGAGTCCGTATTGGAGTTACAGCAATGTTCACATTGTTCACAGAATAGCTGTATTTATACTAAGATTAAATTGCACACAGGTGGACCCTATTTACTAATTAGGTCGATTCTGAAGGCAATTGGTTCCACTAGATTTTAGTTAGGAGTATCAGAGTAAAGAGAGCTGAATACAAATGCACGCCACACTTTACAGATATTTATTTGTAAAAAATGTTGAAAACCATTTATCATTTTCCTTCCACTTCACAATTACGTGCCAATTTGTGTTGGTCTATCGCATAAAATCCCAATAAAATACATTTACGTTTTTGGTTGTAACATGATAAAATGTGGAAAATATCAAGGGGTATGAATACTTTTTCAAGGCACTGTATAACTTTAACATGAATGTATATTTGTGGAAGGATGTTTCCTTCCATCCTCATGTACAAATTGTATATTATCCTTCTGTAGTATTTCTTTTCAATGACTCTGGATCCCCCTCCCCTATTCCGCTATACCTGCTCTTGCAATTATCTTTTGCAGTTCCCCCAGGGAGTCCGCCAGCAATAATTCAGGCTATCATCTGTCTTCCTTCCGGAGCAAATATTGAATTCTACTGAGCTCACATCCTCTGAGAAACACGCTGAATATTCACTCTTCCCAGAACACAAGGATTCCTCTAGCAGCGTGCAGCATCTCCGGCTCCGGAGTGTGCAGAATCAGGGACACCGGATCCAGGCGGGTGCCTTTCAGGGGCCGGGGGCGGCCTGATGAGAAAATCCCAGAGGCAGTGTTTGCCAAAGTTTGGTCAGCAGTGTGCCACCGTCACAACCTTCACAATATCGAAGCCTCACTCTTAAAATTCTATGTCACCCAAATTTTTGACACATGGGGGATTCACAAAGAGCGTCCTAGATACTCCATAGGCCTCCGTCATTTGGTAATGTGATTAAGGTCACAGCAAGTGACAGATTAATGCACACATTGGAATAATGTATTGAAATCCTACTCTGGCAGAACTGTTGCATGCAGCATACATGCAAAGTGATGGACTTTCACAAGTTGAGTAAAGATTTGGAAAACCTCTGAGAAGCATCCCAGTTTACCAAACTTCAGTTCCCAGGGAACTGGTGTGCTATAGATGTGCAGGTGGGATCAACAAAACAACAACTAGTAATAAAGAGATCATGTGTACCAGTAGGGTGGTGAGTAAACCCAAGGATTCATGGTTGCATCACAAAAAGTGATAGGCCCACCATGAGCTCCAAAGCCTTAAGCTGGGCATAGATGGAGACATTTTCTTTCCTGCAACCACGAGATGCAGGAAAGAAAATCACTCAATATTGATGGGGGAATCCCTCCCACAGAGCTATTGTGTTCTTCCAGTGGTGGTGGGGGGGAGCCGTCCCAGCCAGGAGAACACCCAGTTATTGTTAGATGGCATTGATGAGAATGGTCTGCGGAAATCTCAGCCAGGACTTGTGTTAAACGTTCTTGGGAGACCTTTAGACACTGTCCATGCCATTGATACTGACCGTCCCACCTGTCGGACCCCAACATGCATACAAGCGCCGCGCCCGGGCCAGGACGTGGTGTCTTTTTGATGCTATTGGGGATCTGTTCAAATCCCCCCCTTGATATGTCTCTTCTGTCACCTACATACATCGTGAGTTGACCATTGGAGTGCTGCGTGTGGGGAGCCGGATGCGAGGTTGCACATCTCCTGTTTTTAAATTTGTGGATGCTCAGTTGTTTTGTCTTGTTGTTTTGAATATAATATACTAATTTCTCCATAAGGAACCCTGATGAAGGAAAAGATTTCTCCGAAACGCGTCTGGTTCAGGGAGATATGTCCATTTGTCATTGACAGGTTTTTATTCTGTATCCACGTTTAGATGTATTCATGTATTGTCAATATACACTTTCTTATGTTGATATGCTTTTTGTACAATAAAACAATTTATACCACTTCTTTTTCTCATTGTAGTAGTGCCTAGAAAGTCCCAAACCCAGGGGTATCAGCCTATCAGATTTTTCAATCAGCCTACCCATACATTGTTTGAATCTCGGCTGATCCCTGCTGAACCGTCTATGGTTGGATTTAGGCCTCTTGCACATTTGGGATGTCTAGGAACAGTGCATTCCTTTCTTTGTTCCAGACATTCATCGCTGAATGCACAGGGTCCTAAACAAAGGTACCACTCAGTGCAGGGTTCAGCCATCCTTCAGCTGTAGCCTGCCGTAGACTTTGACAAGCTGGGCGCTGAACCTGTCCTTCCCGGGTGCTCTAAAACGTCGGAATGGACACACTGCACCTAGGTCTCCCCCATGAGCAAGGGCCTTGTGATAGAAGGACAAAACACCTGGCAACTTGTCAGTTTCTCATAAACATTAAAAGAATAGAGGGAGAGGGAGAAACAGAAAAAATACATAAGTTGGGCATAGATAAGAAAGGAAAGGTAAGTGTATGAGAGGAGTGTGAAAAAGGAAGTGTAGCAGATAAAGAGGAGAGGAAGGCTGAGATAGTTGAAGGGTTTTCTGGAAGTGGTTCCTCGCCTGGAGTGAGACGGGTGGACATGTACATAGGGGAGAAGTACCCTAGCCAAGCGCCTCAGGCTTTTCCAACCCAAAATCATAAAACATGCCATGTACAGCCATGGCCAAAAGTTTTGAGAATGACACAAATATACATTTTCGCAAAGTCTGCTGCTTCTGTGTTTTTAGATCTTTTTATCAGATGTTACTATGGTATTACTGAAGTAATATACAAGCATTTCATAAGTGTCAAAAGCTTTTATTGACAATTACATTAAGTTTATGCAAAGAGTCAATATTTGTAGTGTTGACCCTTCTTTTTCAATACCTCTGCAATTCACCCTGACGTGCTGTCGATCAACTTCTGGGCCACATCCTGCATTCTTGAATAATCAATGCTTAGAGTTTGTCAAAATGTATGGGTTTTTTTATTCACACGCCTCTTGATGATTGACCACAAGTTCTCAATGGGCATAAGGTCTGGGGAGTTTCCTGGCCATGGACCCAAAATTTTGATGTTTTGTTCCCTAAGCCCCTTATCACTTTTGCCTTATGCCAAGGTGCTCCATCACGCTGGAAAAGTCATTGTTCATCACCAAAGTGTTCTTGGATGGTTGGAAGAAGTTGCTCTCAGAGGATGTTTTTGTACCCTTCTTTATTCATGGCTGTGTTCTTAGGCAAAATTGTGAGTGAGCCTACTCCTTTGGCTGAGAAGCAACCCCACACATGTATGGTCTCAGGATGCTTTACTTTTGGCATGACACAGGACTCACCTATTCTTCTCAGGACAAGGTCTTTCTCAGATGCCCTAAACAATCGGAAAGGGGATTCATCAGAGAAAATTACTTTACCCCAGTCTTCATCAGTCCAATCCCTGTAGCTTTTGCAGAATATCAGTCTGTCCCTGATGTTTTTCCTGGAGAGAAGTGGCTTCTTTGCTGTTCTTCTTGACACCAGGCCATCCTCCAAAAGTCTTCACCTCACTATCCATGCAGATGCACCCACACCTGCCTGCTGCCTTTCCTGAGCACGCTCTGCACTGGTGGTGCCCCAATCTCACAGCTGAATCAACTGTAGGAGATGGTTCTGGCGCTTGCTGGACTTTCTTGGGTGCCCTGAAGCCTTTTTCACAAATGCAGTGGAAATGTTTTTTTATGGGATTAAGTTCATTTTCATGGCAAATGGGGACTTTGCAATTATTTGTAATTTATCTGATCACTCTTTATAACATTCTGGAGTATACAGTATCCAAATTGCCATCATAAAAACTGAGGCAGTAGACTTTGTGAAAATTAATATTTGTGTCATTCTCAAAACATTGGCCACAGCTGTATATAGTACTGGAAAGGCAAATTTCAAGTGTTTCTCAGGAAAAATGTAATTGAGTCCAACATCATAAAATAACTTATGTTCACTGCACTGTATTTATAAAGAAGCAGTGTTGTCACCCCAGAGGAAATGTGTTAGGACCACAGAATGCCTCCTCCTGTCCTTATCTCCAAAACATAGTGGGAAGATGCTCTATAGTTCTTAATGGATAACTGGGCAGGGCCAATAGTGCTTGATATAACACTGAATAGTGCACAGGATACAGGGCAGCTCAGGATTTCTGGCAGGATCATCAGGTTTCTTTTGCTTCTCTCCTGTATCCTGTACACCCAGCAGTGCACAAGACGTATTATCTCCCTGCCTAAGCTACCCCTGTGAACCTGAGAACACAGAACGGTGAGTGAGTGTTGTCACCCTAGGACAGGAAGCATGTTACTGGCAGGATCACTGGCTAAAATTAAAGGTTTGCCTTTGCATGCGAGCATGGGAGGATGGGGACGCTCTAAACTTTTTTATTTTATTTATTTATTTATTTTTAAAAACATGCTTTATACTGTATCTTTAAATGTTTTGAAACTCTTTTATTGCTATCACAAGGGATGAATAACATCCCTTGTGATAGCATGGGCCGTAACAGGTCCACTTTATGGAGAGATCTGGGGGTCTGTTAGACCACAGATCTCTCCTTTGCCCTCCAAACCATCTGATCAAACCAAGATTGATTTGATCAGATGCTTGTTCAAGCTGGTAAGGGCCTGTTTACATGAGTCTGAAACTGGAAGTGACTAAATTTTCTGCCTTCAGTAAAAGTAATCCAGCAGCTTCTTAGCCACTAAGATTACTTTTACTTGAAGGGAATTGCTGGCCATAAAAAATTATATCTTGATCATTGCTGCAGCAATGACAGAGATATCACCCTTCCAATCCAGCGATGTGCGGCAAGTGGATAATTAATTGGGGGTCAGTGGTAACAATGCCTCCTACATTGGCAGTCAGTGAGAAGAGAGCTCCTTACATTGGTGGTCAGTGAGAAGAATGCTCCTTACATTGGTGGTCAGTGAGAAGAATGCTCCTTACATTGGTGGTCAGTGAGAAGAATGTTCCTTACATTGGTGGTCAGTGAGAAGAATGCTCCTTACATTGGTGGTCAGTGGGAAGAATGCTCCTTACATTGGTAGTTAGTGTGAAGAATGCTCCTTACATTGGTGGTCAGTGGCAATAATGTCCCCTTTACATTGCTGGTCAGTGGGAAGAATGCCACCCTTATAGGACATCACAGTGAAAAATATCATGCTTCTGGCTCTGCTAAGTGGCATTGGACCTGAAACTACGTAGGCACCATCAGATGAAAGGCCACACAACCACAGCTCAAGGAACCCCTGGCAACCTCTGAAGGAACCCTAAAGTTCCTAGTTGAGAATGACTGATCTAAACACTTAACCATCACCCTAACATTTAAAATATCTGTGACTACATTAAACCCACCTATCCTGACCTATAATGGCTATAATTCCCCTTATTGTAAATGATAAAAATAAGCCTTGTAATACCTACCCTGTAGACAATTGCTCAAGGCTTCCATGATGGCCGGTTAGGTGACACAAAGTTTAGGTATTGACAATTGGCTAGGGAAGTTTACCTTTACCAGTAAACCCTAATCAAGCTGTATTATTGGTCACTGGAATCAATAATCTCTTTGGCTAAGCTATTACTGGAATGGCAGACCTGCAGCTCATCCAAAGATCAGAATGTAAACTCCTAATGAACCCCTTGTCCAGACAAGCTCTTTAGAATTGACAAGGACAAATGAAAGGTTGAGGTCTTATTGGCTAAAGATTATTGATTAGCTTAAAATTAGAAGAGATGAAGCAAATGCCTATTATGTAAATATACAATGAAGACTGTTGTTCTCTCGGGAATTGTGGGAGATCAGAGCCAATTAACACAGTGTTGTGAAATCTCCTTCCCACAAATACGTGAGATGTTCAAATCATATATGCAGAAAAGGAGGTTGACTCAACGCTCTGGCACCTACACAAAACTGACATATCAGCTCTGGCTTGACTGACTCTTTACCCAGGTCAAATTTGGCTCAACCCCCTTCCACCTTTATGCTTGAGTTTCTTCCTTTGCTCCTCCTTTGTAAAGAGCGTATTTTTTATTTACAGAGTTCAATAGCTTCACATATGAATGGGTCAGTAAGTATGTATGTGTTTGTATGTATACAGTGCCTTGCAAAAGTATTCACCCCCCCCCTGGCTTTTTACCTATTTTGTTACATTACAGCCTTTAGTTCAATGTTTTTTTTAAATGAATTATATTTGATGGATCAGAACACAATAGCCTAAGTTGGTGAAGTAAAATTAGAAAAAATTTATACATAAAACTATTTTTCAGAAATAAAAAACTGATAATTGGCACGTGGGTATGTATAAAAAGCTCTGGTGCAACCAATTACCTTCAGAAGTTACAGAATTAGTGAAATGATGTCCACCTGTGTGTAATCTAAGTATCACATGATCTGTCATTACATATACACACCTCTTTGAAAGGCCCCAGAAGCTGCAATACCTAAACAAGAGCCACCACTAACCAAACACTGCCATAAAGACCGAGGAACTCTCCAAATAAGTAAGGGACAATGCTGTTGAGAAATACAAGTCAGGGTTAGGTTATAAAAAAAATTATCCAAATCTTTGATGATCCCTAGGAGCACCATCAAATCTATCATAACCAAGTGGAAAGAACATGGCACAACAGCAAACCTGCCAATAGACGGCCGCACACAAAAAACTCACAGACCGGGCAAGGAGGGCATTAATCAGAGAGGCAGCTTAGAGACCTAAGGTAACCCTGGAGGATCTGCAGAGTTCCACAGCAGAGACTGGAGTATCTGTACATAGGACAACAATAAGCCGTACGCTCCTTATGCCCCGTACACATGGTCGGATTTTCCGATGGACAATGTCCGATCGGAGCATGTTGTCGGAAATTCCGACCGTGTGTGGGCTCCATCAGACATTTTCCATCGGATTTTCCGACACACAAAGTTGGAGAGCAGGAGATAAAATTTTCCGACAACAAAATCCGTAGTCGGAAATTCCGATCGTGTGTACACAAATCCGACGGACAAAGTGCCACGCATGCTCAGAATAAATAAAGAGATCAAAGCTATTGGCCACTGCCCCGTTTATAGTCCCGACGTACATGTTTTACGTCACCGCGTTTAGAACGATCGGATTTTCCGACAACTTTGTGTGACCGTGTGTATGCAAGACAAGTTTGAGCCAACATGCGTCGGAAAAAATCCTAGGATTTTGTTGTCAGAATGTCCGAACAAAGTCCGACCGTGTGTACGTCCTATTAGAGTTGGGCTTTATGGCAGAGTGGCCAGAAAAAAGCCATTACTTTTAGCAAAAAACAAAATGGCACGTTTTGAGTTTGCGAAAAGGCATGTGGGAGACTCCCAAAATGTATGGAGGAAGGTGCTCTGGTCTGATGAGACTAAAATTGAACTTTTTGGCCATCAAAGAAAATGCTATGTCTGGATCAAACCCAACACATCACATCTTTCAAAGAACACCATCCCCACAGTGAAACATGGTGGTGGCAGCATCATGCTGTGGGGATATTTTTCAGCAGTCAGGACTGGGAAACTGGTCAGAGTTGAGGGAAAGATGGAAGGTGCTTAATATAGGGATATTCTGGAGCTAAACCTGTACCACTCTGTGTGTGATTTTAGGCTAGGACAGAGGTTCACCTTCCAGCAGGACAATGACCCCAAACACACTGCTAAAACAACATTTTAGTGATTTAAGGGGAAACATGTAAATGTGTTTGAATGGCCTAGTCAAAGCCCAGAACTCAATCCAATAGAAAATCTGTGGTCAGACTTAAGATTGCTGTTCACAAGCGCAAACCATCCAACTTGAAGGAGCTGGAGCAGTTTTGCAAGGAGGAATGGGCAAAAATCCCAGTGGTAAGATGTGGCAAGCTCATAGAGACTTATCCAAAGCGACTTGGAGCTGTGATAGCCGCAAAAGGTGGCTCTACAAAGTATTGACTTTAGGGGGTGAATAGTTATGCACATTGACTTTTTCTGTTATTTTGTCCTATTTGTTGTTTGCTTCACAATAAAAAAAAAAATCTTCAAAGCTGTGGGCATGTTCTGTAAATTAAATGCTGCAAATCCTCAAACTATCCATGTTAATTCCAGATTGTGAGGCAACAAAACATGAAAAATGCCAAGGGGGTTAATACTTTTGCATGGCAATTTACATAACAAATAAAATATTACTTGAAGAAGAAACATCCTCAGTACTGCACTTGTCTGAAGTAAAATTGCATTGGATTCAACATCTGTGTTTTATTCAAGAGTTAGGCTGCCTGTGGATGGTGCCAAGTTAGCAGGTGACCATACTGTCTATATATATTGGGTCTATGGAGGTATGTCAATGCATAAAGCGGTATTTGAAACAGAACTTTGAACTCAGCAGACTCTGGTCCTTAGCTCACTAATAAACATTGTTAGTATACAGAAATCCTACAGGCGGCAGAAGGTGATGTGGTGAATGAGGCCCCAGCGCGGCCTGGCTGCTGAGAAATGTGCAGAGACACAGACCCATTTATCACAGTGAGATGGCTTTATGAATGGAGATGGTAAGTGAGGTTAACACGTTCCACTCTGCAGCTCCTCGCGAGTCGGGCCCAGCTCATCCTGGATACATTTCACATTATTAATTCACGAGGGTGAATCAATGTCACAATGAAAGACTCATTAAGTCTCCACTCAATGGCGATGATCTCAGAGCCCTTAAAATACCAGCGCAGAGCCGCGACCGAGATCCGAGCTAAGTAATCCGGGGGAGAAAATGATGAGTCCACAATTATGATATCAGTGTGGCCTCGTCTTACCCCGTTCTGTGGTTTTGTGGTCAGCTTGGCAACTGGAAGGGGGAGGCAGAGCACTAAATACTACCTGTCTCTCACAAACAATGGCCGAAGCAAAATCCTGATAGGCTCAATACACTCAAAAACAGATATTTCACCCTTGGTGGATACCAAGTAGAAAGATGCCTACCAAACCTTTTAGGGACTGAAAAGGAGTATGCCTCCTGCGACAATTACCAGAGGACCCATCATTCCCTCTGGAGTCTTCTTTTGTCTCAAGCTGGTTATACACCCTACTATCAGAATGTACAGCCTCTGCCAAGGAGCAAGGGCCACCCTAAGATAACTAACTACCGTATTTATCGGCGTATAACACGCACAGGCGTATAACACGCACATTCATTTTAAGAGGGAAGTTTCAGGAAAAAAAACTTACATTTTTAATAAGGAACTTTGAAGCAAAATAAGGGTCAGTGCCCATCTGCAGCCTCTCCATTGCCATCAATGCAGCCTGATCAATGCCCATCTGCAGCCTCACAAGTGCCATCAATGCAGCCTCATTAGTCCACATCAATGCAGCCCCACCATTGCCATCAATGCAGCAACCTTGCCATTGCCATCAATGCAGCAGCCTCACCACTGCCATCAATGCAGCAGCCTCACCACTGCCATCAATGCAGCAGCCTCACCACTGCCATCAATGCAGCAGCCTCACCACTGCCATCATTGCAGTAGCCACACCACTGCCATCAGTGCAGCCTGATTGATGCCCATCTGCAGCCTAGAGGGGACAGGGAGGGGTGGGATGAGTGCGACAGATTACATACAGTGAGAATCTCCTATGATAGACAGAACAGTGGTCCAATGGCGGCCCAGGAGACGGACCTTCTATTACAGAAGCCGCCAAGTAAACAGGAGATTCTCACTGTATGTAATCTGACGGCGCTAGTCCCGCCCCCCTCCCTGTCCCCTCCGAGGCAGCTAAAATTGAAGTATTGGCGTATAACAGGCACACGCTATTTGCACCCGATTTTCATGGTGAAAAAGTGAGTGTTATACGCCAATAAATACAGTATTCAATGTGTATGGATTCAGGCAGGCTCTTGTAGTACAAAATTGTTGGAAGATCTATAGCAGCATTTCTCAAACCTTTGTTAGTCATGGCAGCCTTTAAAAGTATGCAAATTCTTGAGGCACCCCAGTCTGAAATGTAGAAAACATTGTTAATTATCAATATGTAGCAATAGTGGACTACAGTTATAATTTTCTGCAATTTCCCCGTCATTCTTCATCTATAGTTATATCCCTCATGTGTGGGGCGCAAGTGACTGTCATCATATCTGTGAGCCCGACCAAAAGGATTGTGGGACTAGTAGTCTTTCAGACTGACAACTCCGTTGCGTGACATTACATCTGCACTATACATCTTAGGGATCCTTGCTGCAACCCGAGGAGACTTCTGGGAGGAACTCTTCTTCCTGGGCCTTGCCGAGTGCACATCTCTCTGTGATGGGGAGAGAGGCTGCGGTCTACCACGCGGTGATCGAGTGATTCCAACCTGGTCCAGGAGGGCCTAACTCTGCCTGCTGTTCATCAGACATCTACATGGCACCAACCCAGCAGATCGACACTATGGTCGCCCGCATTCAGCAGCTGTGGGTCATCACTTGTCGCTTCACTGAGGGACGTCTCTTCCCGGGTCGCTGTCTGCAAGGCGTTTGCAGGTCCGGTCATTGGTGAGAGGGCAATTGCCCATCTTCTGCAATCCTTCCCTGGTTAGTTTATTTGAACACTTGGTACAGACACCTTTACTTTGGGAACACTTTACTGCGCCACTTCAAGGAGTACCACTAGCCCGTTTAAGCCATTCGGCTTCCTATCACATAACTGTGCCTTATTGGATATAATATAATGAGTTCCAACTGCCGGTGAAGTCTATCAGACTTGCACCTTCGACATTGCTGTTGTTACCATTTAAAGGGCCCTATCCCTATGTAGCACAGGGGTTTGCTACCAAAGTTATCATGTTAAGTAATGTATTGTTTCTTAAGTAAGGGTTTGGCTCCCTCTAGTGACCGCTGAAACTTTATCAGGATCGCTCCTTCATTTAAAAGGCAAACAGCCATGCATTGTGGGATATGTAGTTTGATGAGGAAGTGGCTCATGTTGTTAACTCAATATGGGAACTACTGGACCCACAATGCCATGTCACAGAACAGCCTGCTGGTTAAACAGATAAAAGGAACAGCGCAGCAATCTTTCGACCTCTCTCTGGACGCCATTCAGTACCTGCCAGCAGGAGGTTCGTGTGTGTGACCAAAAGACTGCGGCCTACACAGCGCAGAGCAGGATCGCCAGCCTCTGAGGGACTTCAGAATACAGCCCTACCAGCTTAGCAAGCGGATCGGTGTGTAGTGCCAGGACATCTGGAAGATTCCTGCATCCCAGCCATCCAGAGGAGCGGTACAGCGTGGCAGCGCCATCTTTCATTGGACTGAGACATCAAGAGGGGAGACTGGACAGAGCCTCACAGCCTCTGGGTCTGTTGTGGTGAGAGGGCACCTGTCCATTTTAGTAAAGTGCACTATTTGCTGAGTGAGTTATTTACAGACTGCTGGTGTGACTTGTAGTCCCACATAAGTGATCCTACCTATTTACAGGTCGCATATAGCTGAACTCTGGGGTCTGTTATTCCTCATGCTGTAAAGTCAGTACTGCAATACACTCATACATGAGGCAGGAAGTGCCATATTTCTTCAGTTACACGGTTATCCACGTACCATTTATTCTACAGTTTGCTTTCTCTCTTTACCCTGTTGGATTACAAATACTGCAGTTAAACTCCAGGCTAGCTGAAGATATCGGGAGACAAGGAACCCTTATCATTTTCTGCAAAGCATCATGGTTCTATCTTTGTAGTTTGAACACTGAATTACAACCTAGGGGGAGTCTTTGAGTACAGGTTAAATATTGCATTGTACTGTTAAATGTAAGTAACATTATATTATGACGGTTTGGTGTGTGTGTATTGGGGCTTCAGTGGGAAGGTTTTGGAGCATATTGAACGCCTGTCTCATTGCACACCCGTCTGCATATAATCCCTACTGTGATTATTGAACCCCACCATTTCACATATAAACTGACTGTTATCTACTGTCATTTATTGTTTCTGATTTATCACATTGTTCATTGTGCTTAATATCCACTTTAGTAAACTTTCTGAGTGGTTAATTGATATTCTGTGTGAGTCTCTATTTACTACTACAGCTGGTGAAGTGACGGGATCCAGGGCTATGGTAAATATACTTTATGGTTTATCATTACTGTGTTTCTCTCTATTGCCGGGTCCCATACTAATATTACCAAGCAGGTGTGCCAGAGAGGTTGAGGCCGTTCTTGGGGTTGAGAGGCAGGGTGCAGAATCAAACATACATTAAGCGGCTCCCTAGGGGGTAGCGCTACACCTATTATTCTGTCTGATCTCTCATTAGGATATAAAGGTTGAATAGGTCGGCCTGGGGTTCCCCTTTAGTGTGTGACTACCTGCATTAGATAGCTAACCCTTTACTGTCCTTACAGGTCATGCTCCAGGTAGTACTTCATTGTACATATATGTATATTATGCTTTTGTGCTGTTGAACTGTTCGTAAGCTGTCTTGTCTGGGAATTCTTCTCCCGAGTCTGGGCTGTTATAAAGAACTCAGTTGACCAATTACCCTCCTTTGTATATAAATACCACATTGCTTACTCCAGTAAAAGCACAGATAATATAGACCTATTTGACTTGTGTTATGTGTCATTTAAAGGTGCTGTAAAAGATGTCTGAACCCAGAGTGTCAGGTGGGTTGGAATGTTCACATAGTCATGAGGATGCAGATGAACAGGTAAATCCAAGCAGTCCTCAAGGGGGCCGTGCTACAAATAGTAAACCTGAGCCTGGGACGATGCACACAATTGCCTTGATAAATTTACTTCACAGGGGGATCCCCTCCATCACATCAATGCCCACCACATCAGAATTACTCTTTCATGTTAGAAGGCTTGATCATATCAGAGGTCCACCTACACATCCCCTGATCACATCAAAGTTCCCCCCTATTCTTCAGGGGAGCCCTGATCACTCAGATTTCTCCAATACATGGGAGCCCCCATCACATCAATACCCACCCTTCACATCAGGGTTTCTCCTTCACGTTAAAAAGCTCCATCACATCAGAGGTCCACCTGCACATCCCCCGGTTTTGCAAGTGGCTATTCATACAAGTGAAATGTTATTTACAGTATATTGTGTCCTTTACCAAAGATTGACACTTTTTAACTTGATTTGTAATCAATAAATAATTAAATGATCAATATGAACAAGGTACTAATTCAGTGACATGCCTCATACAAAGTCCCATTCCTTCCTCCTTTTTTGTCTAAAGTAGGAACAGGTCATCTGTCTGTCAGGGACAGTGCTTAGCATTAGGGAAAGGTCCTGGAGGAGTAGTGCAGGGACACTTTATCATTCCTGAAAGCCTTCCCATTTGGGTGCAGACTGGCCAGGCCGCATTCCGTTCCTCGAGACAGATGCTGTTGGCACCTTTGGTCCACCACTCTACTGCTGCTTTGATGTTACAACTTGTGAGTGCTCCCGATGGGGTTGCCTTCTCACTGGGCCTGTTTGTATTGCTGGATTTCTGTTACAATATGTTTCTGCACCAGGACTCTGTGTGTTTCCTACCGCCGAATCATGCTGCACCTACCCACAGGCCTACCTAAACAATCCTTATTCATTTGTGTCCAGTCAGGTCAAGTCATTCTACATGGTTGGAAGATCTAAAGAAGATTGTACAATCAGACTGTAACATGTACAATCAGTTTTAGATTATAGGAAATGTATCTGATTGGAATGGGGGCATGCATTTTGTAGAAACAGGAGTTAGACTCTGAGGATGGAATGACCAAAATCAAGGGATATAGGATATTTAGGGCAGTTGGTTAGGTCTACATGTTCAAATTTGCTTGAAAAAATTCACATGGCTTTATTTAATACCAAACTTATGTGATTACCATGCCAGGTCTGTTGATAAACGAAGGGTTATGGTTAGTGTTAGGGTTAGCTTTTACGTTAGTGTTAAGGTTTAGGATTAGGGTTCCTCTGTTTCTCAATATCTAACATCTTGTTCCAGGTAATGGGGGGCCATTTTTTGATAGAAGAACAGATCCAGGATAGTCTAAAAGGAGCTTTCCCTAAAGTGGCTCCATAATGAGCAAAGTATGTTGGTTGCTATTACTTCTTCTTTGAGAATGTTAGTTCATGGGCTATCATTCTGATGCTTTAAATCTCTGGCCCAGAACAAATATAGAGATAAGGAATTGCAACACTTTTATAAAACTCATTTACCCCATACTTGTTTTGCCAGACACAGCCAGACCACTAGTATTTTTCAAAAGAGGCCCAGCAATGGCAGCTCTCATTTTTTTCTGACAGAGTCACTTAAAAGCATATTGCACCCTTAATTCCCTTTCCCTGCCCACCAAAAATCTTTAACTGGGTCTTAAGGTGGGGGAATGGGACAGACTTGCCAATCACTTGATTGGCTACCACATTAGTCACATGATTTGGAGCCATTCCCCAATAGCACTTTACCATAACTAGAGGCCGGAACTTGTAGGAAGCCCCCCTGGCAGCGCTCGACCATAACTAGAGACAGGGACTTGTTGGGAGCCTGCCCCGACAGCACTTGACCATAACTAGAGACCTGTTTGGAACCCTCCCTGGCAGAGCTTGACCATAACTAGAGACCTAGACTTATTGGGAGCCTATCCCAACAGTGCTTGACCATAAGTAGAGACCGGGACCTGTTGGGAGCCCGTCCCAACAGTGCTCGACCATAACTAGAGACTGGGACGTGTTGGGAGCCAGCCCCAACAGCGCTCAACCATAACTAGAGACGGGGAACTGTTGAGAGCCCGTCCTGACAGTGCTCAAACATTACTAGAGACCGGGACCTGTTGGGAGCCTGCCACAGCAGCACTTGACCATAACTAGAGACTGGGATCTGTTGGGAGCCCTCCCTGGTAGCACTCGACCATAACTGGAGACCAGGACCTGTTGGAAGCCCTCCTGGACAACGCTCGACCATTATTAAAGGCCAGGACCCGTTGGGAGCCCTCCCTGGCAGAGCTTGACCATAACTAGAGAACAGGACCTGTTGGGAGCCTGCCCCGGCAGTGCTTGACCATAACTAGAGAACAGGACCTGTTGGGAGCCTGCCCCGGCAGTGCTTGACCATAACTAGAGACCGGGACTTGTTGGAAGCCCTCCCAGACAGCGCTCGATCATAACTAAAGACCAGGACCTGTTAGGAGCCCTCCCTGGCAGAGCTTGACCAAAACTAGAGGCCGGGACCTGTGGGGAGCCCGCCCCAACAGTACGTGATCATATTCAGAGACCAGGACCTATTGGGAGCCCATTCTGACAGCGCGCAAACATAACTTGAGACAGGAACCTGTTGGGAGCCCTACCTGGCAGAGCTCAACCATAACTAGGGACCAGGACCTGTTGGTGACAGCCGAGTCACTGTGCTGGGAGCACACAGTGAGCGCACTCTCAGCACAGAAAACTCAGGCGCCATGGATGTTTATGTGCATTTTGTGGGTGTTAGGGCCACCCTCCTTGCCCCTGCACCCATGCGTTATGCGGTCAGCACAAGGTTAAACATCACCTTAATTTAGCCTCTGTCCCCTCCAATGCATTTCGACAAAAATTTCAAACAAAAAATTTCTAAAACGTCTCACTTTTTACAAACTTTCATCAAAGTGGAAACTTCTGATTTCTCTCACCCCTAATTCTGTGAAAGGGCTGGGGTCCTTGGCTCATTTCCCACACTAGATGCATGGAGTTTGTAAGCTCTCTAATACATTTGAGGACTGTGGGCTTTTTCCTTCTACCATCTGCAAAGTTCTGGTATGGAAATTGCTCCAAAATTTAGAATTTTGGACTGTATTCTCCTTAGGGCGACAGACACCGATAAGATGGGATCAATATTCTGAGTTCCATGTGTCAGCGCTCTATAATTTATAAATAAACCATCTGTATCTGTGAATGGAAGTCCATTTGTCCCCTTATCACTTCCACTTATTAAATAAAAATAACGAATGATTAATCGCCTGTCACAAGTTTCCAAGAAACCCTTCACCTTCATTGCACAAGGCTGGAAGTATTGCATCATATGGACGGGTGATGGCAACGGCTGCCATGGCAATAATCTGATCGGATCTGCTGACTGATGGGAAGTGATAGTGTGATTGACCTATTAGTCACTCAGCATGTGGCCCGGATAAAATTACCATGATCAGACGATGACCGGGATTTCATCACTTCTTCAAATCTCAGGCAGTACCTAGAAAGAGCGCTGCTTTTAAAGAGAGACCTCCACCCCTCTCATTTGCATTCCTGACCTATCTTAAAGGTGAACTCCTGGCTTCCCTTCAGTCTTGCACAGTTGTACCGGCTCCTCTCCTGGAATGAAATGGCGTACTCTGATTTCACTGCACACTGTGAACTGCTCACAATGTGCATTAGAAGCTGCAGCAAGTCAGAGCCCACCTCATTTCCTGGCTGGAGGCCTTTCCTCCAAAACCTGATTGTCCCTGGCCCACCCCTTTCATTCATCGGATTTCATTTCTTTCAATAATGGAGGTTCAGCATCACATGTGGGTGTTACTGCATGCAAATCCACCCATCCAGGCATTTTGATATTCGCATACCTCCTCCCAAGAGCCAGCCCACTGCTTGGATTTGGGCTGAAGGGAGTAGCGAGGCAGGGTGTTGTGATGTTTGCAGGACGTTATGTACAGTATCCTGCCGACCCCTCCCATCAGCCACGATCTACCTGCATTGCATAGAGAAGCACAGAAACACAGTGATGACATCACTGAATCTAAAATAAAGGTATGTAATGAAAACAGAATGGATTTATTTAAAACATCTTTTTAGCATGTTGATGAGGGGGAAGGAGGAAGCAGGGAGAGCTAAATATAAGCAGAATAATCTTCAGCTTTGAAGTGGTATTAAACCCAAAGATATATATATAGATATATATATATAGATATATATGTGTATATATATATATATATATATATATATATATATATATATATATATGTGTGTATATATATATATATATATATATATATATATATATATATATATATGTGTATATATATATAACTAGAACCTTTACGGCCCCAGTGCAAGAAACCATGGAAGGGCTCCCCTGGCCCTTCTTCCCACTGATCCCGGGGCCCTTTACTCCCATTGTGGGACCCTTTGTTACGGTCCTGCAGCAGGCCACCTTCCTGCCATCTTGGGGTCCCCCCACAGTGGCGGAAGGCCAAAGCCCATTTGCAATTGCGACCTTTGTGACCCTGGTACTTCCACCACTCCTGTCAGTAGTTTTTTATTCTTTTATTTTATTTATTTATTTTTTTACCATTTTATTTTTTTTTTTACCATTTTATTTTTATTCTTTTAACATTTTATTTTTTATAATTTTTTTATATATTTTTTAGGCCCCCATTAGGGGGCTTTGGTGAAATATCAGGAGTCTAAACAGACCCCTGATGTCTCAATTTTGAGACAGAGAAAGGGACTAAGGGCAGATTCATTGGTCCCATTCTCTGCAGCCGCAGCTGCACAGAATGAATGGACAGGAATAGCTCTGTACAGAGCTTCCCGTTCATTCATAAACATGAATGAACATAAACATAGTTTACTATGCCCCAGCTATGAATGAATAAAAAAAAAGAGCTTCCCGTTCATTCATAAACATGAATGAACATAAACATAGTTTACTATGCCCCAGCTATGAATGAATAAAAAAAAAAAGAGCTTCCCGTTCATTCATAAACATGAATGAACATAAACATAGTTTACTATGCCCCAGCTATGAATGAATAAAAAAAAAAAGAGCTTCCCGTTCATTCATAAACATGAATGAACATAAACATAGTTTACTATGCCCCAGCTATGAATGAATAATAAAAAAAAATAATACAAAAAAAATAAACAGAGTCTGCGATCAGTACCGATCACTGACACTATTCATTAGGACAAGGAAGGGGCTGGTAAATGACACATTTACCGGCTCCTTCCCCACTCTCCATCCTGACAGGGGGGAGGGAGGGGGGGCCAGGGAAGCACACAGGAGCCCGAGGCAGCAGGACAGCGATAGAGAGGCGGCAGGAGTGGCGTGTGGGGGAACCGATTTCCTCCATTTCCCTCCTGCAGCCGCTGAAAGTCTGCAGGAGGGAGAGGAGGAGAATCGGGCATTCAGCGACTACACAATGGAGGGTTTGGTTCCTCTACATGCCACTGCCCCCTCCTCCCTCCTATCCAAGCATTGCATGGATAGGGGCAGCGAGTGGGAGGGTCCCTGCATATTTATAAGTAGTGTCTGGGTGGGACTAACCCATAAAATGGGCATAATTGGCAGTCCCCTTATATTTAGATTCTGCATCCACCAGATCTAAAGCTGGCCATAGATGAGTCGGCCAGTTCAGCAGGGACCGGCTGAGATTCTAACCAATTAAGGGCAGGCTGAATGTACCCAAGTCGATTGATGGAACCAACCAGCATGTTGGATTTTCAGCGTGCAATAATTGGCAGTGGCTATAGCCGTTACCAATAAGCACAGTGTTCTCCCAGCATGGACGACCCCCCCTCTGTCAGGAGAACACAATAGCCCTGCAGGGGGGATTCCCCCATCAATACTCATTGTGTTGATAGAAGAATCAAGCGATTTCCTTTCCTGCAACCTATGGTTGCAGGAAACCCGTGATTGCAGGAAAGAAAATATGGCCAACTATGGCCTGCCTAAGGACTGGTAAGCTAGAAATATAATTTTTTTTTTTAGGTTTAGATAAGCTTTAAAAGAAAGTACAAAGAACCTAATCCTTTATTGTATAAACTACTAGACCAATCAATCCACTATAAATGGAGATAAACAAAATCAGACATTTTTTAGGTCCAATAGTACATTTTGGTAGTGTACTAAGGTCATATAATGTATAGTAAATATCTCCTAAACGGTGCATGTTTAGGGGATGTTGACACTACCTATAGGTGAGCCTTATTAAAGGCATACCTATAGGTAAAACGTAAAGATGGAAGTTTACTTCCTCTTTAAGATTGTTGCACTGGCACTTTATTCACATTAGTTACTGTATATGTATAGCCATTTATGAGTAAAATTATTGAGTTTATTCATTATTTATTGGTAAGAACATAGTTTATTTAATACTAGTAAACATAGTATAGATGTCATAGTATAGAGGTCCCAGCCTTTGTGGCTACCTCCATGTGCACAGTGGAGAAAAAGGTGCAAAGGTAGTGTGTTACTGGCAAGATTACCAGGTGGAAAAAAAGAAAAAAAGCCTGAAAAAAAGAAAATGAATGCGGCCACCACCTCTAAGAACTAGTAAGCTGCAATGTCTTACATTCATGTTTTTAGGTTTAGGCCTTTACTTTGAAGGACACATTTAGACCCGTACAAGATGGAGTCACTGTGGAGCTGGGCAGGGTGGTATCCTCAGCAGAGCATCCTGGAATTTATTGCACAGATCCCGTCTTCAACAGGAAGTGCTCCCAGAGCGAGCGATAACGAGCAGTAATATGATTTTTATTATGTCACAGCTGGAAGGTCTAATTATTGAAGGCGTGCTCTCTGGCTGCCAGAGAAAGGTTGTAATTAATATGTCACAGAGAGCTGGAGGTTCCTGGAGCAGACAAAGCTTTTGTCACTGTGTGGTTTTCCCATCCAATGAATCAGAAGACAAAAAAGAGCTGAACACACTGATCATGATCCGCCGTCTCAGCTATTAATGTCACCAAGCGAGCGGCAAGGTCAAATGAGAGTCACCGGTGAGAAGCCTAGGCTCCGGAAAAAGCAAGATAGGTCCAGCAGGACCCAAAATGATATGTATTGTGGACCTGGGAGAAGAGGTAACATCTAGAGCCCAAAGTTCCAAAAATAGCACTCCTGTCCAAGAGACATTTTTTTTTTTTAATTTTTCACGCATATTTTAAAAAACATTTTAGGCCTGAAGATGAATTAAAACCCCCAAAACATTCTGAAAGCAGACACCCTGGAGAATAAAATAGCTGTAGTTCCACAGTGCTTGCAGGCTCCATTCATAAATACTGATCTGTGAAGGTGTTTGATAAAGTTGTTCTATGATGTCCTTTATGAGGATAATCCTGTAACATGATGATCCTTCCACACAGGATCAAACGAACATTCTTGAAGCAAGATAATTTCAAACAAATTTCTACTAGTGTATAGCCAAGTTTAATGTGTACCTAAACCATACCAATGAAATTGTCTTATTTGTTTAATATACCATTGAAGATGTTTTGTTGTATCCATTCGATAAGTACACAAAAGTGATCTCTGTATCAAGAATGCTGACAGTGGCTTCTGCACGAATGAAGCCTGAAAGCAGTGCTTGCAGGCTCCATTCATAAATACTGATCTGTGGAGGTGTTTGATAAAGATTTTATATGATGGCCCTTATGGAGATAATCCTATAAGATGATGATCCTTGCACACAGGATCAAACCAACATTCTTGAAGCAAAACATTTTGATCAAATTTTTACTAGTGTATTGACAGCTTTAACAAGTACATAAGCCATACCAATGAAATTCTCGAATTTGCTAAATTGAAGATGTTTTGTTGAATTCATACGATAAGTGCAAAAAAGTGATCTCTGTATCAAAAATGCTGACAGTGGCTTCTTCACGAATGAAGCCTGAAAGCAGTGCTTGCAGGCTCCATTCATAAATACTGCTCTGTGGAGGTGTTTGATAAAGATGTTATATGATGTCCCTTATGGGGATAATCCTATAAGATGATGACCCTTGCACGCAGGATCAACCCAACATTCTTGAAGCAAAACATTTTGATCAAATTTCTACTAGGGTATAGACAGCTTTAACGAGTACATAAGCCATACCAATGAATATCTCGAATTTGTTAAATTGAAGGTGTTTTGTTGTATCCATTCGATAAGTGCAAAAAAAGTGATCTCTGTATCAAGAATGCTGACAGTGGCTTCTGCATGAATGAAGCCTGCAAGCAGTGCTTTACAGACTCCATTCATAAATACTGATCTGTGCTGGTGTTTGATAAAGATGTTGTATGATGTCCTTTATGAGGATGATCCTGTAAGATGAATAGCTTAATCAAAGGATGTATTACCAGACTTCCTGTAAACATGCAGACATGACTATAACAGCAATTTCACAATTTCTCTCGCCTCCAGTGTTAAATCACAAACTGCCCCTGTCATCATAAAATAAATTACTAGTCTGCAACAAAACATACCCCTTTAACCCTATCGCTGCCAGGTCCGTACATCGTACAGACCTGACAATGGAGTTTCACTCACAATCCGATGGCTGCAGCCAGGATTGTGTGTAAAATTGACAAGAAGACTCCTGTCTGTCAGGTGGAAGAATTTAGGAGGCTGGGGTGCCCCCCAATTGCTTGCACACACCCGGGGGGGGCTGGGGTAACGGATCCCTGCCATGTATTTTGGGCTCCGCTTTCCCATCTGCGGGCCTGGGACCTGGGATTCTGGCAGGTGGCGTGGAAGGAGGGGAACGTCCGCTCTCCTCTCCTTGTTGTTCGTGACCAGGAAAGCGATGTGTATGACGTCACTTCCGTATCACCCTGTCACTTTTCCCGGCTAGCATAGCTGCGAAGGAATGTATTGCATTGCGATCTGCATTGCATTACATTCAGTGGAGCCCAGAGGAGACATGCAGGGTCTTTTAGACATTGCATGTCTCCTTAAAGAGAACCTGTCACCAAAAAATCATCACATGTTACATACAGTGCATCCAGGAAGGTGTTCACAGCACTTCAACTCTTTCCACATTGTGTTATGTTACAGCCTTATTCTAAAATGGAATAAATTCATTATTTTCCTCAAAATTCTACAAATAATACCCCATAATGACAATGTGAAAAAAGTTTGTTTGAAACCTTTGCAAATGTATTAAAATTAAAAAATGAAATAAATCCCATGTGCATAAGTATTCACAGCCTTTGCTCAATACTTTGTTGAAGAACCTTTGGCACCTACAAGCTTGGCACACCTTTTTTTGGGCAGTTTCTCCCATTCTTCTTTGCAGGACCTCTCAAGCTCTATCAGGTTGGATGGGGAGCGTCAGTGCAAAGCCATTTTCAGATCTCTCCAGCGATGTTCAATCAGGTTTAAGTCTGGGCTCTGGCTGGGCCACTTAAGGACATTCACAGAGTTGACCCATAGCCACTCCTTTGTTATCTTGGCTGTGTGCTTAGGGTGGTTGTTCTGTTTGAAGATGAATCTTTGCACCATCTGAGGTCCAGAGCGCTCTGGAGCAGGTTTTCATCAAGGATGTCTCTGTACATTGCTGTATTCATCTTTCCCTCATCCCTGACTAGTCTCCCAGTTCCTGCCACTGAAAAACAGCATGATGCTGCCACCACCATGCTTCACTGTAGGAATGAGCGGTGCCTGGTTTCCTCCAGACATGACGCTTGCCATTCAGGCCAAAGAGTTCAATTTTTGTTTCATTAGACCAGAGATGACATTTTGTTTTTCATGGTCTGAGAGTCCTTCAGGTGCCTTTTGGCAAACTCCAGGTGGCCTGTCATATGCCTTTTATTGAGAAGTGGCTTCCGTCTGGCCACTCTACCATAGAGGCCTTATTGGTGGAGTGCTGCAGAGATGGTGGTTCTTCTGGAAGGTTCTCCTCTCTCCACACATAGAAATGCTGGAGCTCTGTCAAAGAGACCATCGGGTTCTTGGTCACCTCCCTGACTAGGGCCCTTCTCCCTCAATTGCTCAATTTGGCCGGGCGGCCTGCTCTAGGAGGAGTCTTGGTGGATCCAAACTTTTTCCATTTTCGGATGATGGAGGCCACTGTGCTCATTGGGACCTTCAATGCTGCAGAAATGTTTCTGTACCCTTCCCCAGATCTGTGCCTCAATGCAATCCTGCCTCTGAGGTCTACAGACAATTCCATGGACTTCATGGCTTGTGGTCTACAGACAATTCCATGGACTTCATGGCTTGTGGTCTACAGACAATTCCATGGACTTCATGGTTTGTGGTCTACAGACAATTCCATGGACTTCATGGTTTGTGGTCTACAGACAATTCCATGGACTTCATGGCTTGTGGTCTACAGACAATTCCATGGACTTCATCGTTTGTGCTCTGACATGCACTGTTAACTGTGGGACCTTATATAGACAGGTGTGTGTTATTCCAAATCAAGTCCAATCAACTGAATTTACCACAGGTGGACGCCAATCAAGTTGTAGAAACATCTCATGGATGATCAGTGGAAAAATTATGCACCTGAGCTCAATTTTGAGTGTCATTGCAAATGCTGTGAATACTTATTTACAAGAAGAATGGGAGAAACTGCCCAAAAATAGGTGTGCCAAACTTGTAGCATCATACTCAAAAAGACTTGAGGCTGTAATTGGTGCCAAAGGTGCTTCAACAAAGTTTTGAGCAAAGGCTGTGAATACTTATGTACATGGGATTTTATTATTTTTTAATAAACTTGCAAGGATTTCAAACAAACTTCTTTCATGTTGTCATTATGGGGTATTGTTTGTAAAATTCTGAGGAAAATAATGAATTTAGTCCATTTTGGAATAAGGCTGTAACATAACAAAATGTGGAAAAAGTGAAGCGCTGTGAATACTTTCCGGATGCACTGTATCGCCATGCACACCAGAGCAAGGGCAATAATTCTAGCACAAGACCTCCCCCCGTAAAACTAAACTGATCACCTATAGGGGGCTTTTGAAGTGTTGCCTATAGAAAATATAGGGTACTGAAGTTTGTCGCCATTTCACGGGTCTCAACAAATTTAAGGTTTGGCATGTTGGGTATCTGTTTATTCGGTGCGACCTCATCTTTTATATTTTACCAACAATTTTGGTAAATTATTGTGCTTGTTTGCCCTAATGTTCACTTTAGTTTGTTTTTTACCAAAATTTTGCATTTCCTAGACCTTTGTGATAATATCAAGAGACATCAAAAATTGGAACTACGACTATTTTGTTCTCTAGGGCAGTGATGGCGAACCTTGGCACCCCAGATGTTTTGAAACTACATTTCCCATGATGCTCAACTACACTGCAGAGTGCATGAGCATCGTGGGAAATGTAGTTCCAAAACATCTGGGGTGCCAAGGTTCACCATCACTGCTCTAAGGTGTCTGCTTTCAGAAAATATTTATTGTTTGGGGGTTTTGTGTAATCTTCAGGCCTAAAATGATTTTTAATGGTGTGTAAAAAAAAAAATGCAAAAATGGCTCTGGCAGCGAAAAGGTTAAAGTATAACTCCAGCAAACTTTTTTTTTTTTAATTTTCATTTTTGATCGAGTGTGGAACAAATGCATCCTCCATACATTTTTTTTCTGTCTGTATATTGGTGGAGATTTCCAAAATTGTCATTGCAACTTGAAGTACGGGAAATCTCCCAACTGGGGCCACAGAGAGCAGTAAAACCTGACAGAGCTTGTAAAGCTTGTCCATTCTGTCCAAAACTAAAAGGAAACGTTGCCGCTGGAAATGCGCTTCAACCACTTTTGGACCGCCGCACGCCGATATACGTCCTTACTTTGAGGAATATCGTTGTAATGGCAGCAGCTAGCTACCATAACCCCGGTATCCTCTTCTTCGGCCGGCGGTCCGCTTTCAGATAAAAGTGGTCTCTGCGGCGGTTTTGCCAGAAGATCACTTTTATCGGCGGCAGAAGAGGGGCCTCCCCCTCCCAACGTGCTCCGGTGCCCTCTGCCGCTTACCGGAGCTGTCGGCGATCCGATCCTTTCAAATGCTGGGTATGGAGACGAGTGAGAGGAAAATAGCCCCCACCCGTCTCCATACCATTGCAGGGCGGAAGTGACGTCAAAACGTCACTTCCGCCCATAGCTCTCAAAGGGACTTTTTTTTTTTTTTTTTTTAATGAAAAATTATTTTTTTTATTGCATTTTAGTGTAAATATGAGATCTGAGGTCTTTTTGACCCCAGATCTCATATATAAGAGTTCCTGTCATGCTTTTTTTCTATTACAAGGGATGTTTACATTCCTTGTAATAGGAATAAAAGTGACACTATTTTTTTTTTTAGAACAGTGTAAAAATAAAAAAATAAAAGGTAAAATAAATAAGAAAAAATAATTTTTTTTAAATGCGCCCGTCGCGCCGAGCTCGCGTGCAGAAACGAACGCATATGTGAGTAGCGCCCGCATATGAAAACGGTGTTCAAACCACACATGTGAGGTATCGCCGCGATCGGTAGAGCGAGACAAATAATTCTAGCCCTAGACCTCCTCTGTAACTCAAAACATGCAACCTGTAGAATTTTTTAAGCATCACCTATGGAGATTTTTAAGGGTAAAAGTTTGTCGTCATTCCACGAGCGGGCACAATTTACTCGGCGTGACATTATCTTTCACAATATAAAAAAAAATGGGCTAACTTTACTGTTGTCTTATTTTTTAATTAAAAAAATAATACATTTTTCCAAAAAAAGTGCGCTTGTAAGACCGCTGCGCAAATACGGTGTGACAGAAAGTATTGCAACGACCGCCATTTTATTCTCTAGGGTGTTAGGAAAAAAATGTATAATGTTTGGGGGTTCTAAGTAATTTTCTAGCAAAAAAACATGTTTTTAACTTGTAAACAACAAATCTCAAAAAGAGGCTCGGTCCTTAAAGAGGGAGTCCACCTAAACCGCCAAAAAAAAATAAAATATTAAAAGCCAGCAGCTACAAATACTGCAGCTGCTGACTCTTAATACATGGCCACTTACCTGTCCCAGGGTCCAGCGATGTCGGCAGGCGACGTCGAGAACCCGCTCGGTTCTCTGCAGCTGCCGCCGCCATCCTAGGTGAGGGAATCAGGAAGTGAAGCGTTGCGGCTTCACTTCCCGGTTCCCTACTGCGCATGCACGAGTCGCGCTGCGCATCGTAACTGGTCCTCGCTATCTCCTGGGAGCTGTGTGTTTCCCAGGAGACAGCGCGGAGGGACAAGAAGAGGCATAGACTCCCGTGGGAGTCTATGCAGGAAGTGGGTGCAAATACCTGTCTTAGACAGGTATCTGCACCCCCCTCCTCCCTGAAAGGTGCCAAATGTGACACCCGAGGGGGGGAGGGTTCCGAAAAGCAGAAGTTCAATTTTTGTGTGGAACTCCGCTTTAAGTGGTTAATATCTCATATAAAATAAGCAAGCATTATATACATCTATAGGTATGTAATTGCTTTCATCCATATAAGAAAAGGAAATTAAAGCTGCAAGCTGCAGAGTCATGTAGGTATAAGGAACAGTATGTCAGTCAAGCTATAATTACTATTCAATTCAAGAAATCAGATCCTTGGTGTACCTGGATACTGGAGTGGGATGTCTATCTTGGGCCCGATGACGTAGTGTCCCTCCTCGAGGCTGTGAGCCGTCACCGTTGTCCACTGTCGACAGGAATGAATCAGGATGACGTCCTGGTCACTGACCCCCTCCACGTATTCCCCTGCAAGAAAGCATCAATCCATCAATCAGTCTCCTCTATATGTAACATGGGAAAAGAACGAGGAAGATGAACCTAATGTTATCAAGGATTTATGGAATCCTTGGACAATAATGGTAAACTGCTCCTTTATTATCCTTACCAATAAAGCAGAACTCTGGGAAAAGTAAAGGTTCTCCCTTGCATTCGCCTGCACTGCAAGGGTTAAATGCTGCAAGGGTTAAAAGCCATCTTATCATGAACCTCCTATGGCACCACTTCTTATTAATAAAGCATTATAAAAAAATCTTTCTCCAAAACCACAAAATATCGTGGTGGAGAAAATAAATTGGGACTATAAAAGAGGACAAATAACACACAATTAAAAAAATATAAGACACTTTATGATATGATTAAAATATTATATAAACCACAAGAAAGGAGATGTCAAATTTAATGCAGCAAATGCATGGTGATAAACTCAGAGTTTATATGGTGGATCGATACATTTTGAAATCGAAGCATAAATACTGTCAAACGTGTCGATCCACCATACCGCACTGAGATCAAGGTCGGTGCTGCCACTGGGCAAACTAGGCAGCCGCCTAGGGCGCACTGCTGTCTAGGGCGCCCAGCCACTGGTGTTCCTACTCTCTTCTCTCTTCAGCAAGCAACTAAATCCCAGCATCAGCAGGCAGCCGCCGCTCCGTTCGCACATAGTGTCAGAGGCAAGGCAGCGGTAGAGGACTGTGCCTGTGTCCCGACACCCGAATGATTGGAGGCAAGCAAACATTAGTTGATGGGCACTGGTAGGCTGCATTAATGGGCACTGGTAGGCTGCATTGATGGGTTCTGGTAGGCTGCATTGATGGGCACTGGTAGGCTACATTGATGGGCACTGGTAAGCTGCATTGATGGTCACTGGTAGGCTGCATTGATGGATGCTGGTGAGGCTGCATTGATGGGCACTGGTAAGCTGCATTGATGGGTGCTGGTAGGCTGCATTTTTGGGTTTTAGCGAGGCTGCATTTGATGGGCACTGGTAAAGCTGCATTGATGGGCACTGGTAGGCTGCATTGATGGGCACTGGTAGGCTGCATTGATGGGCACTGGTATACTGCACTGATGGGTGCTGGTAAGCTGCATTGATGGGCACTGGTAGGCTGCATTGATGGGTGCTGGTAGGCTGCATTTTATGGGTGCTAGCGAGGCTGCGTTTGATGGGCACTGGTAAGGCTGCATTGATGGGCACTGGTGAGGCTGAATTGATGGGCACTGGTGAGGCTGCACTGATGGGCACTGGTAAGGCTGCATTGATGGGTGCTGGTAGGCTGCATTTTATGGGTACTGGTGAGGCTGCATTTGATGGGCACTGGTGAGGCTGCATTAATGGGCGCTGGTGAGCTGCATTGATGGGCACTGGTAGGCTGCATTGATGGGCACTGGTAGGCTGCACGGATGGGTGCTGGTAGGCTGCATTGATGGGCACTGGTAGGCTGCACTGATGGGTGCTGGTAAGGTGCATTGATGGGCACTGGTAGGCTGCACTGATGGGTGCTGGTAGGCTGCATTTTATGGGTGCTAGCGAGGCTGCATTTGATGGGCACTGGTAAGGCTGCATTGATGGGCACTGGTGAGGCTGCATTGATGGGCACTGGTGAGGCTGCATTGATGGGCACTGGTAAGGTTGCATTGATGGGTTCTGGTAGGCTGCATTTTATGGGTACTGGTAAGGCTGCATTTAATAGGTATACATAGGCACGACAAAGGGGTGCAGTCAGGGGTGGGGACAAGGAAGGGGGCAGCAAAATGAGGTTTCGCCTAGGGTGTCAAAAATCCTTGCACCAGCCCTGTCTGAGATTATAACCTAATAGAGCATGTAACCCTTCCATGGCAGGCACAGCTCCACTGCAAGGAGGACTTTTCCCAGGAGCAAACTCAAAAATTGAAGAAAATTTCTAGGATTTTGGGTTATTTTTGGTGGAAGAGATGTAATTCTTTTTTTTGTCAAAAACAATATCCTAGCAATTTTTTTTGTTTTGTGTGCAGTGTACAGGGCATGCACTATGTATATTTCCTGCCCATTACAGGGATCTGTAAAATGCCAAGAATTAAGCATGTTGCCAGGACAATATACAGTAAAACCTCGGATTGTAAGTAACGCGGTTTACGAGCGTTCCACAATACGAGCTGTTTTTAAAAAAAAAATCCTGACTCAGTTTGCAAGTGTTCTCTCACAAGACGAGCAGGATTCAAGCCTCTGGGGTGTGCAGTACCGCATTTGGCCAGAGGTGCGCGGGCGCCGGTGACGCTCAGGGACGCTCGGAGACACTCGGAACTGCTCAGAAACACTGCATTCCCCGGTGTCTCAGAATGTCTCCGAGTGGTCTCCGAGCTTCTCCCAGTGTTTCCGAGTGTCTCCAGCACCGCCCCACCTCTGGCCACATGCGGTACTGCATAGACAAGCAGTGGCTGTGGAACGAATTATCTGAGTTTCCATTGATTCCTATGGGGAAACTCGCTTTGATATACGAGTGCTTTGGATTACAAGCATTCTTCTGGAACGGATTATGCTCGTAATCCAAGGTACTACTGTAACTCCAACACGCATGCATAGGAGTTGCATCATTGGTGACCACCCAAGAGGCAAGACGCTGGAGACAGAGTAGACAATGGAGAAGACGGTGGTAGTAGATGGAGCAGTGAGGGATAGTGCTGAATATGTCAGCACTGAAGGAGGGCAAGGGAACCAATCTGCCATAATGTGCCAGAACAACCCCCCTCCCCTCCGCAGGTGGCTGTTTAGTTCCACTTATGCTTTCCATACTGTAAGCTTCAGGTGACGTCGGAGGGTGTTGGAGCTTACACACAATTGATGATGTCTTCTTCCTTCTTACATGACACTGTTAGGGCCTGGTGATTGGCTACTAGGACCAAGCCCTGCAACATGGGAGGGGATCACATGCTCCCTCTCACAGGTATTTGCTGCAGATCCCATGGAGGAACAAAGTGGTGGTATTAGGCAGGCTGCATTTTTACCTATCTATTGGCAGCCCTCATTGTTGCAAGACAACAAGAAGAATTGCCTCTCCTCCCCTGCTCTGCTAGCTTCCCAGTTGCTAGACATTGGGACAGTGACAGTTACTTGCTGCAGGCATTGCATATGGTTTCATGTATTAAAACAGAACTTCACCCAACATTACCTATTTTTAAACCTTATGCTGCTACATTAGTAAATAAGTAGGAAACGTCATAGCTCCCAACTGTCCCGGATTTTGAGGGACTGTCCCTGATTTTTAACAAAGTCCCTCTGTCCCTCTTTCCTTCCCATGTGTCTCTCATTTTGGTCTGATCTGTATAGTTGTATATAAAATGTACTACTTGACTTTCAAAAAGTGTTTTCCAGTGCTAAACCTTCCATCCAAATTCTAAACTGCTGCATTTGTAAATTTCTGAAGCCAGTATAAAGCAATAGTAGTGGTAAAAAGAAGCACTTGGGGGTTTAACTAATCAATTTTTTTGTATAATTCTCCTTTAAGGGGGCGTGGCAGGGGGTGTGTCCTATGTCTACATACTTTTACTAATAGGTGTCCCTCGTTCCCATCCCAAAAAGTTGGGAGGTATGGAAAACTTTATTAAATTTACGCGTTTTAAACTTTTTTTTTTTTTTACATCATCCCTGGCATCTTCAGGAGGGGAGGAGAGGCTTTCTCTGCTAAGCACACCCCCCTGCATGCATGCCTGAGCTAAGGGCATATGGTTTCCAGGAAGTAAATGCTACATGAATCATCAATCATTTGTATGTAAAAAAACAAAACAAAAAACATGCCATTCTTTTTAAAGGAATGCACCACTGCATTACAATAGAGTTCACCCTTAAATCTTTTTTCCTTTATTAAATCATCCATGTACTCCAAATTGGTTGTCAAAAAAGAACCTCAATAAAGTTGAAATATGCAACCAGTGTTTTTTTTTTTATTAAGTGGTAGTTGTACGGAATTGAATACATTAATATTTGTGTCATTGGGTGGGGGGGGTGGGGGTTGTGGGGGTTCTGTGTAGGCCCTTGTCTATTAAACCAGATCAGGAATTTGTGTCTATTGCCAGCTGAAGGCTGAGCACCTCTGGTTGTGAACTGGTTAATCAAGATAGAATCTTTTTGAATCCCACACACAGCGCCCAGAGGTAGAGAAATCTGGGACATCTGAGCCTTAAAAAAAAAGAACTGCAGATTGGTTATTGCTTTATCTCACTATATATACATGGTTTAGTAACTTGAAGGGACAGTCTATCCAGAATGGATAGGTAGCGCTAACCCCGCAAGAGCCTATTTGGGCCTATTTCTCCCAGTCACAGCATGCACAGCCATTTTCAGCATTGATCCTTTGGCTCAAGAATCAGTCTGGAGGTTTATTTTAGGGTTTCTATTGTAAATAGGAACTTGGATAGTCATGGGGAGTATGGGATACCCCGAATCTGTAGAACTTGAGGACTGCTAGGCTTCTGGCTGTTCTGTACAAAATACTGGCTGTATTGCGCAACCTCAGGCTGCACTGTCATCTCTAGGATGATCTGTACAACTCCTGGCTGGCCTTGTACAACTCCTGGCTGCGTCTCCTCTAGAAGGCTAGACCCTGGAACTCTGCTGCTGGCTGCCAGGCCTCAGAATATTTATGGGCTCTCCATCAACCGTCTGGAAACACCTCCCCGGGGATTGGCTGTAGTGCCATAAATATTCAGACTGCCTGTTCTGCTCTCCCTCCCACTATATTTCCAGGGGTAGCAGCACAGCAGCCTGTAAGACACTAAAGAACCCTAAATAATCAACCCCTGCTCCACTAACAGAGGAGCTAACTAAATTTGCCTAGCAGCCTACTTCTCTCTCAGGTTCTGGAAATCTTTCCCCACCGTGAGTGCATGCAGAGATCTCAAAGCAAAGCTGTCCCTTGTAAACACAGAACGTTTCTGTGTTTACAAGTGGGATCGGGAGCAGAGGGTAAGAGCCAGGGGTGGCGGAATGCGGTACCGTCATGTTCGGGCTGCAAAACTGTGTGTGAGGGCCACATGACAAGGCCTGGTGGGCTGGTTTCGGCCCACGGGCCTTGTGTTTGACACATGTGTCCTAGACTGAGCCTGTGTTGTCGGTGTGGTTGAAACTGTATCTGTGAAGGCCTCTTGAGCGCCCTCCCTAGGAAAAGAGAGCCTTGACTGATGGGGGCATGGCCAGGTGCCGGACAAGGGAAACAATTGGATGGAACATGGGGGGTGGGATGGGCCTGAGCTCAGGGAACATGTGCCCCAGGGAATTCTGGGTCTTTCGGAAGAGTCGGATGGAAAAACTGCCCACCCTCCCACCCCTTTTTTCCTCTGTTATGGTATGTAACAGTTTGCTGCGGTTTCTTGACCTTGCCAGCATTTAGAGTTACTGTAATGGACTATGCCCTTGATGAAAAATTGGAAGTAGGCTGTCTGTCCAGCACTTATGGTAAGAACAGGCCCCACCCCCACTTTTGGAATTGAGTGCTCACAGTACGACTGTGACTGGCACTGGTTAAATGTGTTCACATGTTACGTGTTGGAATTTAATAAATCTGTGGCCTTGCCCTTTCCAACCTAATGGTTGTAGGTGTCTTATTTAATGGGGTAAAGGGCAAGGGTGGTGGGGGATTTGATCCCATTGTGTTACGTTATTTGGGACCTAGGCCCATAGCGCCTCAGCAGTCATGGCAGGCAGCCTCTGTACTTGGAAGGGAGACCTTGACATGTTCTCAGCGGCCCCCTTGGGGGTGAGCGCTACAGACAGATAGTGAGTGCCCCTACAGGTGTTTTGGCTAACTTTGGGGAAGGAATGGGAGGAGGCCCATTGTGAAGACCATGGCCAGTGGCTGGTGACATACCAAACATGGTGCTTACCATGGAGATTATCTAGTAGGCACTTCCACCTACTCCATATACTCTTTGGCTTTGCTAAATATTGTGATCTATCTACAAAACATGCAAAAATTTAAAAAAAACCTTCTCCAAGCAAAACTTTCTTGTAGTGCCCAGAGATAATCTTTTTTTTCCCACTAGTAAAGTGATTGGTCACTTTAATGGACATCTTTCTTTCCTGCCACCGGCATTAGGAAGACAAGCTGTCAGGCTCGGGAGATCATCAGTGAGATATAGAGAACACGCAGATACTTGTGATGTTCCCATCAGATCTGGCAGTACAGATAACTTCCTGAGCTCAATTATACTCAGACTGATGTCTGTAGGAAGCAGCCTCTGAACAAGACCTTCTCTCTCATTAAAAGACACAGTGAACTGCAGAATATAGATAGAAGCTCCTGGTCAGATATAAGATAGGCAAGATATATGATAAGTCAAGGAGCCACACCTAAAAAAATCTGGAAGCATGATATTTTCAAATTTGTCCTTTATTTTGTTAAAAAAAAATTGTAAAACATACCAACACATTTTGGGGCTCCTTGAATGCCCCCTTCTTCAGGACTAGGATAAACATCAAGTGTACACTCCCATAACAAATATGCGTGAGTTCTTTCAGTTGTCTGTTGGGCTGTTGATAGCTAGCCCTAAGGCCAACTGAAGGTGCGCACAAGGAAGATGGTCAGCATTGCTGCTAATTGTGAGGCAAAGAAACTTAGATTCACAAAAAATGATTTGCCCAAAGTGGAACTTCAACTTTAATTTAAGAGATTTTTAGTAAAAAGCAGCACATATTATACACATTAACACTTGTTTGGCATACACTTAAAGTGGCGTTCCACCCAAAAAAGGAACTTCCGCTTTAAATGTTGGTGACCCCCTGACATGCCACATTTAGCATGTCATTTTTTTTGGGGGGGAGCGGGTACCCTGTTTTTACAGGCACCCAGCTCCCACTTCCTACCCTGACGCTGGAAGGAAGATGCCCTCTCCCTCCTCCCTCCCTGCAATCTTCTGAGACACGTCATACGTCCCAGAAGATTGCCCGGCCCTTCACAGCATGCAGTGAGGGTTGCGCTTGCGCAGTGCACGCCAGGCTGTGAAGCCACAGCCGGGCGCCCACAGTTAGAATGCCGGTGCCACGGAGAGGAAGGGGAGAGGAACGGGGCTTCATGCGCCCGCATTGCTGGACCATGGGATAGGTAAGTGTCTGATTATTAAAAGTCAGCAGCTACACATTATGTAGCTGCTGACTTTTAAATGGGTGGAATTCCGCTTCAACTCCTTGATTACCCCATTAATACAGTGACAGTGTATAATATTACTGATTACTGTATTAGTGTCACTGGTGATGTCAGTGTTAGTTAGTCAGTTCCCAACATGTCAGTTAGTGTCAGATTGTCTGTCGCACGATCACAGTCTCACTATAAGTTGATGATCACCGGCATTAGCAGGATAAAAAAAAAATACTGTATTTATCGGTGTATAACAAGCACAGGCGTATAACACGCACCTTAATTTTAAGAGGGAAGTTTCAGGGAAAAAAAATTACATTTTAAATAAAATAATTTGAAGCAAAGTAAGGGTCAGTGACAATCTGAAGCCTCACCAGTGCCCATCAATGCGGCCTGATCAGTGCCCATCTGCAGCCTCACCATAGCCCATCAATGCATCCTGATCAGTGCCCATCTGCAGCCTCAGCGTTGCCAATAAATGCAGCCTGATCAGTGCCCATCTGCAGCCTCACTATTGCCCATTAACGTAGCCTGATCAGTGCCCATCTGCAGCCTCAGCATTGCCCATAAATGTAGCCTGATCAGTGCCCATCTGCAGCCTCACCATTGCCTATCAATGTAGCCTGATCAGTGCCCATCTGCAGCCTCACCATTGCCCATTAATGCAGCCTGATCAGTGCCCATCTGCAGCCTCACTATTGCCCATTAAGGTAGCCTGATCAGTGCCCATCTGCAGCCTCAGCATTGCCCATAAATGTAGCCTGATCAGTGCCCATCTGCAGCCTCAGCATTGCCCATAAATGTAGCCTGATCAGTGCCCATCTGCAGCCTCAGCATTGCCCATAAATGTAGCCTGATCAGTGCCCATCTGCAGCTTCACCATTGCCCATTAATGCAGCCTGATCAGTGCCCATCTGCAGCCTCACTATTGCCCATTAAGGTAGCCTGATCAGTGCCCATCTGCAGCCTCAGCATTGCCCATAAATGTAGCCTGATCAGTGCCCATCTGCAGCCTCAGCATTGCCCATAAATGTAGCCTGATCAGTGCCCATCTGCAGCCTCAGCATTGCCCATAAATGTAGCCTGATCAATGCCCATCTGCAGCTTCAGCATTGCCCATAAATGTAGCCTGATCAGTGCCAATCTGCAGCATTACCATTGCCCATCAATGTAGCTTGATCAGTGCCCATCTGCAGCCTCAGCATTGCCCATAAATGTAGCCGTATCAGTGCTTATCTGCAGCATTACCATTGCCCATCAATGTAGCCTGATCAGTGCAGGGAGATTAGAGACGTGGGGTTACACAGAGTGGGGATCTCCCGTTTACTTGGCGGCCACTGTAATACAAAGTCCCACCTTCTGGACTAGCTCCTATGATAGACAGAACACTGGTCCAATGCTGGGACATGGCCCAAATGTATAAACAAATTTATTTTTTTATTATTTATTTTATTGGATATGTTTTATAGCAGAAAGTAAACAATATTGTTGTTTTTTTTCAACATTTTTGGTAATTTTTTGTTTATATTATAAAAAAATAGAAAACCCAGTGGAGATCAAATATCACCATAAGAAAGCGCTATTTGTGTGAAAAAAATTATATAAATTTCATGTTGCCTGACCGTGCAATTACCAGTTAAAGTGGAGTTCCACCCACTTTTACAATTCTTCAGCATCCCTCACTAAACTGTGCACTGTAAACAAATTGGATATTTTTAAATTTTTTTTCTCAGCATCTACTGTATATCTGCTGTATTCATTTTTCACTTCCTCCTGGTCACGGCCCATCTCATCATTTTCTGTTTGCAATGCCTTCTGGGAAGAGGCGGCAACTTCCTCTGACACTGCCGTTGCTATGGAAACCTGACCTGAAACCTATTACGCTGCTTGTGCTGCACTGAGCATGTGCGAGATCTTCAAGGATGAGATCCAGGAAGAAATAGTCTAGCTTCAGATGCCCACACTTAAGATGGCCACAGCCTGCTGTATGTTTATAAAATAACAAACTACTGCTATAAACGAACAAAACAGACCTTAGTTTAAAGACTAACTTTACTAGAATACATTAAGCTTGTGTATTATAGGGGTATTTTTATTTAAAAAGTATAATTTCGGCCGGAACACCACTTTAACGTAGCACAGTGCTAACTAGCAAAAAATGGTTAGGCCATTAAGGGGGGGGAAACCTTCCAGAGCTGAAGTGGTTAAACTTTTCCAAGAAAGAAAGTTGTTTTTATTGCAAAAGAGATATACCATTGCTTTTCTCCAATAAAGGATTCTTACTGCTTCACAAACTTCTGTACCCTTGTAGTAGGTATAGTGTTGCATTTATGTCCCTTCTGGGTTGTGGTGCAATTTGTTGGATGGCCACTTTTTGTCTCCACCACTCTGGGACTATCTTGGGGGGAGCCAGGGTAAATAAAGAGGGATGTACTTGGGTTGTGGAAGGAGAGAGAAGTTAGTGTCCAGTGGAGTGAAGTGAGGACAGTTGCTTGCCCTAGTGGGATAGTGGGGCTGCTTTGGAAACATGTAATGGCCTACTATGTGGCGTCCCCTTGGGGACAAGCTGGGACCAGTGGGGCTGAGCCAAGAAATCTGGGGAGCTGTAGTAAAACAGGACCGATTTACAAGATTTCCTTTTGTGGGCTGTGGATTGAGAGCATGAAAGCCAGGACAAGATAAGGAAAAGCGAATTACTCCAAACATTGCTAAAAACGAACAATGTGCTCTGAAGTCCTAAGTTAAAGTAAACTATCTTACAAATGAGAATCGGACCAAGTCTTCTTTCATTCCTTTAGATACTTGGATTAGCCGATACCTGGACAGTAGCAACTTTATGACCGATTCCAGTTGAGAAGTGGGTAGTGAACTAGTTTAGGAAAGTCAACCTGTCTAGTGACAAAATAAATTGGCCTATGGTGCCATGTGCTAGTAACCTGGGACTCCCATGTCACGTGGACCTAGGTGTTCAGCAGGAATCTTCTGTAGACTAGAAATGGAACTATCAGACGCAGACACACCCCGTGTGTATTCGTCTTTTACCAGTGTCACAGACCGGACTGTGGAGCCCGAGATGATGAGGTTGGCCTCTTCCACAATTCCTGTCCAAGCTTCCCTAGTAGTGGAGACAGGGACTGCTAGGGCAGTGGAAGGGCACAGGTGCCTGGAAGCTGTAGGAGTAAGCTGTAGCTTAGAGACACAGGAGTCCTTCCAGTGGTGGTGTGAAGTCAAGTCACAAGCCTTGTTCAGTGGGAGCCTGACAGACAGATGCAGAATCAGGGTCAGGTTCAAGGTAGGGGACAGGTTCAAGGTAGGGGACAGGCAGAAGTTGATAACATGCTGGCGGCGGGGTACCAAATCAGGAACCAGAGACGTAGTCATAAATCCAAGCCAGGTCAGTAGCATAAGCGAAAAGCAGATATAGCGGCAGGGGTGATCCAAGAGAGCTGTCAGATGTAGCTGGGTCAGGAACAAGGTTAGCAGACATAGACTAGAATCAGGAACACAGGAACCAAAGCTGAAGACCATGCAGCACTGAAGCCAGGCAGACTCTCATTTTAAATAGACTGCTGGGCGCCAGAATCTATGGATGTGTGCGCACGCCTACATGTACGCGCATGTGCCCTCGTGTATGCATTTGCGTGCAAATTCCAATCCTTGCTCGTCTTGGCCTTCTATGCTCGTGACTGCGCACAAAAATGAGCATCTGCTGCACGGGAATGACCACCTGCTGCACGAGATCCCTGACACCTAGTGAGGCCTAAAGTGCCCCAATGAGGCCTAAACCTGCTGATGTTTAGGTCTTGGACCATCCATCACTGAAAAGGGTCAGCAGACTGTGTGACTACCTGATTCAAGGGGGTGGTACACCCTGAGTTGCACATGCGCAGCTCAGTGTAAATTGTCAGCATCTCAAATAGGACAAATTAACTCCTGTAAACATGCATGGGAGTTACGTCATCTGAGCAAGGTGGCCAAAGTTCCTGAACCTGGAAGAATCTGGTGAGAAGATATCAGCACCAAGGAAGAGGTAGCTTGTGGACATCACATCACTGGAAGAGAATTGAATATAGTTTTGTTTTAAGAAAACTGTAGACAGTGAGACACGATGGTAAACATAGATTTTGAGGTAAAATAATACACTTTAACTAAATATTCATATATTTGAATAAACACAGTACTCAAACTCTTTACATCAAGCTCTTATGGGCACTCCGCCCATTTATGTCGTTATATAAGATATAATATATAACCTTATTATATATGATAAGATCTAACGTCCAGCAGACACATGTGACTGGTGACATCGTAAACCATTCCCCCCCCCCCCCCCCTCATAATAGTTCCATTGTTTTCATTTCTGAATGAATTTTGTCTTATGCAGAAAACCCAGTTTTTGGTAAATGATCTCCATAAAGTAATCAATAAAGGCATTTTTGCAGGCCGGCGCTGGCAAAGTGCTGAATGCAGATAAGTGAAGAGAAATTTAGTCCTAATTTCTGGGCTGTGTAACGAGGCTTGATTTGATATCCGGCGGATTAGCACTCTCGCTTTTAGTTTTAGTCTAAATGGATTTGATTCCTATTGATTTTCTATTTTAGAAAGGCCTGAGGCCTACTCCAGAGCCTCTCCATGGCAACGCTCACAGGCTGCTTCAGTCTGCTTGGCCCCATCAGGCAATGGAGTCTCCTTCTCCTTGAAGGTTGTTAAGGGGGAGATTTTATTTACTGATCCCTAAGTGAGATGTATACAGCGGCCTGCCGAGCTTCAAGGCTAAAATATGAAGTTCAAGTAAAAGTTACGCCAAGTAAAAAATAACAACATGATTGAGTTCTCCTTTTTATACACTTTTTATTCGTGATTCCATTTGTACAATAAGACAAGAGTATGCTAGGTGTCTGCACCAGGACATGGTAGTAAAGAGGATGATTCTCGTCAGTGGGGACACTGACATCAATAAAAACCTGACAGAGCTTTTAACCCCTTCCTCTATTCAAAACTAGAAAAAGAAAAGTTTGGCCTAAGTCAGTACTACTAAAATACACTATATTGTCAAAAGTATTGAGACACCTGCCATTACATTCACATGAACTTTAATGGCATCCCAGTCTTAGTCCCAGGGCGGTCTTTAACATGGGGCAAAAGGGGCAGCTGCTCAGGGCCCTGTCATTGTTGAGGGGCCCAAAGCAGCTGCCCCTTGAGCCCCTTGGCATGTGTAGTCCTGGACCAAGAGCAAGGAGAAGCGAGAGCTTGGGAGGGAAAAGAGCTCCCTGACCACCAGAAGGTGAGGAGCGGAAGGTGCAACCCCGATGCGGCGGCGCCGGCACCCAGAGGCTGGATTCCTCCAACCTCCTCTCTAAGCTCCGACAGCGGCCCAGAAGACAGGTGGATCGCCCTCCCCCGAGGACCGGCGGGGAGTGCATGCAGCCAGGGACTGCTACCCTGCCCTCCAAGCTCTGACAGCGGCTCGGAGGACAGGCGGATCTAGTCCGCGGTCTAGGAAGTATCCACTGGAAGGAGTAGCGCACCCCCATCCTCACCACCCAGAAGAAGAAGGGCCCTACCCGCTGCTGGCCAGCATGAATGTCCTATGGAAGGAGGTACGAGGCATCATACACACCAATACATAGACTGTGACAGGGCCAGGGGTGCACAGAAGGGATTGCAGACAGGGCTAAGGCCCCCTCTCTCTCTTCCTCCCCTCTCACCCCTCTCTCATTCTCAATCCCCCCTCTCTTTGGCATTCCCAAACACCTCTTTCTCATCCCCAATCCCCCCTTTCTTATCCCCAATCCCCTCTCTCATCCCCCCTCTCTCTCATCTCCAACCCCCTCTCTCACCCCCCCTCTCTCTTATCCCCAATCCCCTCTCTTTCTCTCTCATCCCCAATCCCCCCCTTTCTCTCTCTTCCCCAATCCCCTCTCTTTCATCCCCAACCCCTCCATCTCTCTCTCATCCCCAGTCCCCTCTCTCTCATTCCCAACCCCCTCTCTCATCCCCCCTCTCTCTCCCATCCCCAATCCCCCCTCTTTCTCTCTCATCCCCAATCCCCCTCTCTCTCGTCCCCAATCCCCCTCTGTCATTCCCAACCCTCCTCTCTCTCTCATCCCCAACCCCCTCTCTCTCTCATACCCAATCCCCCCTCTCTCATCCCCCCTCCCTCTTTCATCCCCAATCCCCTCTCTCTCATCCCCAATCCCCCCTCTCTCATCCCCTATACCCCCTCTCTTTCACTCACCCCCCTCTCTCTCATCCCCAATACCCCCCTCTCACCCCCTCTCTCTTTCACCCCCTCCTCTCTCTCTCACCCCCTCTCTCCTTCACTCACCCCCTCTCTCTCTGAAAGACAAAACCAGAGAAAATCCCCAGCTCAACTCAGAAACCCTATCTCTTCCATCTCTCTCTCCCACATCCCTCTCTATCTCTCTCACCCCCTCTCTCACACCACACTCTCTCTCGCCCTTTCTCTTTCACCCCCCTCTCTTTCCTCCCCCTCTCTCACTCTTTCACCCACTTCTCTCACCACCCTAGCTCGCCCTCTCTTTCTGTCTCTCTACCCCCCCACTTACACTGATCACACCCTCTAACCCCCCCCCAATGCCACTGATACCAATCCACCCTTCACCACCACCACTGCCCACGCCCCCCCAGCCCCAGCAACCAATGGTTGAGCGGTAATGATGTGCAGTAACCTCTAGCAACCAAAACCAGCAAGCGGAAAGTATGTGCTGAGACCTCTAGCAACTAATCAGTGAGCAGTAATGTTATGCTTTAACCTCTGGCAACCAATCACAATTGGTGCCTGATCTGCTGCACTAAACTGATTTGGAGTTTAGCTGCTATTTACTGTATGTTTCAAAGCAGGTATAGAGCAAAATTGCATTGGCGGGGGCAAGAAAATGTTTGCCCAGGGTCCGATCAATATTTAAGACGGCCCTGCTTAGTCGGTAGGGTTCAATATTGAGTTGGCCCACCCTTTGCAGCTATAACAGCTTTAACTCTTCTGGGAAGGCTGTCCACAAGGTTTAGGAGTATGTCTATGGGAATGTTTGATCATTCTTACAAAAGCGCATTTGTGAGGTCTGGCACTGATGTGTACAAGAAGGTCTGGCTCGCAGTCTCCGCTCTAATTCATTCCAAAGGTGTTCTATCGGGTTGAGGTCAAGACTCTGAGCAGCCCAGTCAAGTTCCTCCACCCCAAACTCGCTCATCCATGTCTTTATGGATCTTGCTTTGTGCACTGGTCCAAATCATTTAGTGGAGGGGGATTATTATGTGGGGTTGGTTTTCAGGGGTTGGGCTTTGCCCCTTAGTTCCAGTGAAGGTAACTCTTAAGGCGTCAGTATACTAAGACATTTTGGACAATGTCATGCTCCCAACTTTATGGAAACCGTTTGAGGATGGCACCTTTCTGTTCCAACATGACTGCACACCAGTGCAGAAAGCAAGGTCCATAAAGACATGGATGAGCGAGTTTGGGGTGGAGGAACTTGACTGGGCTGCACAGTGTCCTGATCTCAACCTGATGGAACACCTTTCAGATGAATTAGAGTGGAGACTGCAAGCCAGGCCTTCTCATCCACATCAGTGCCTGACCTTCAAAATGCTCTTCTGGAAGAATCGTTAAACATTCCCATAGACACACTCCTAAACTTTTTGGACAGCCTTCCCAGAAGAGTTGAAGCTGTTATAGCTGCAAAGGGTGGGCCAACTCAATAATGAACCCAACTGACTAAGACTGGGATGCCATTAAAGTTAATTTGCATGTAATTCAGGCATCCCAATACTTTTGGGAATATAGTGTTGTGCTGGTATGCCTAAAGGAAGCTACTTCACTATTTAGATATCGAACAAAGGAGGACCCACAGTATCTACATGGTGTCCTTCAGGAACCTCCACCTTTCACCATACCCACCAAGGACTGTGTAGCACAGAGCCGGAACTGGTCTGGCTGTTTGATCCCAGGTTCCAATACCTGATAGGCACACTGCAGCCAAGCACACAATAGCTCCCAATCACTCAAGCCAGAGAGCAGACTGTGCATGCCTTTTTGGAACTACATTTCCCATGATGCTCAACTAGACAGCAGAATACATGAGCATCATGGGAAATGTAGTTCCAAAACATCTGGGGTGGTAAGGTTCGCCGTCACTGTCCTAGGGTATCTGCTAAAAAAAAAACCAATATATATATATATCTATATATATATAGATATATATATATAGATATATATATATATGTATATATAATATGTTTGGGGGTTCTGAGTAATTTTCTAGCAAAAAAATGATGATTTTTATATGTAGGTGAAGTGAGAGCGAAGTGTCAGAATTGGTGATGGTCACTAGCAAGAATGATCCTTACATTCGTGGTCATTGGGAATAACCCTCACCCCATATCTTACAGATACCTAAAAAGATCACTGGCTTCAGTGGTTACTTATCTGAGAGGCAGGCATTGCCCATTGCTGGAGGAACCCCTTACAACCTCTGGAGGAACCCTGGTTAAGAAAGGCTGATCTAAAGACATGTACGGAGCTGAAAAGAAATGTAAGCGCAGGGCATACATGACGGGGTGGAAGGAACTAACAGATGGCAATAGGTAAGAGAGGGGTTGGTACTGTTCAGAGAAAATAAACTGGCCCTTACCTATTTGGAGGAGTTTAGTGCAGGATAGAGAGGAGCTGGATAATTAGTGAAGGGAGGAAGTAGGAGGCATCAGTTGCAGGTGAAAAGTCGGTGGTGGAACGTTCCGCCTTCCCGCCCTAGTGGAGAAGTTTGGAGGTACTTCATGCAAAAGGTGTGGTGATTGGGGTCCTTGACGAGGGTTACAAAATGAGGTATTTGATAAAACGGTGGGACCCGTCTCAAGTATGGAGTCCTTCTGGTTTGTCTAGTTCAGTCTAGACTACCAGGTAGTAAGGTAGTAGGGGTCTGTGGTCAGTTAGTAAGTCCCCGAGGCGGTGTTACGGCTGGGGACAGAATCTAACTTTGAGGTACTACAGATTCCAAAAGTTTGGAAGATGGTGTCGTCAAGGATCTGCAATCATTTAGTCATATTAGAGCTGGAGCATTTAAAAGTTTTATGTTTAAATATGTTTTGAGTTAATAAAGGCCAAACGGCCATTTAAATCCAACACAGTGTCATTACTGGGGGAGAAAAAGGGGGCGTTGGCAGGTACATAATTGAGTTGGGCTGTAAGTTATCTGGACTACCCTAGTCATGAATAGAGCGTTCATTACACCTGGGTATATTACCCAGAAGTCCTTCTTTCTACTGCAGGGACTATTTGTATGTTGATAACTAAGCAGTTGACCTGGCAAGCCAAGTCTAGCTACCGTTGTATGTTAAGCGAGGAAAGGGGACGGTATGGGGTTAATGTACATAAACCACAAATGTGCTCTCTCTGCCGTCCTCTTCTGTTTAATGTGAATATACTGTCCTTCATTTGAAGCTGCATTATAGTGAATTAATTTATATCAAAGCATCACTAGCCTGTAATAAATCAGATCATGATATGGCTCTCATGCACTCGGACTGACAGGGCCAAAAATAACAGGTCAATGTGCGTCAATCAGATACAATATATCCACTATGGTAAGGAGACCACATAAATCAATATAGGGCCTCTGTAGAGGTAGATTAATGGACAACCACATGATGTGAGTAGCAAGCTCTTGTGATTTACTGTGAACCCAGTATATGGATTGATAAGGACAGTCATACTTATTTAACATGTACCTGCACTTTACTTAATCAGAGACAAATGACAGGTCTACTTAATAGCTCATTGGCCACCCAACCAACGACACTTGCCTTTCTTGCACTCCCCATTTCTCTTACACCCTGTGTAAACTCCATATTAGCAAGGTCAGAGCTTACACAGGCCCATGGAGCCTCCCTTATGTGACAGCTTTAAAGTTTTCTTATTGACAAGTGCACAAAAAGTCCAAAGTGCCCCCCCCCCCAAATATTTTTTACAAAAACACTTTATCCTCAGCTGAGGCGCCGCTATACATGGCAGCCTCATGACTTGGGCTTTCATATGCCTGCAGCCACCTCTATGGAGAGCCCTACCCAATGACTCACTAGGGGAGAGGGTGCTGTGATTGGCTGCAGCTGCAGACTGGGACAAGCCTGCCCATGGAGTCAGAAGGACAGTGTGCTGCTGGGAGCTGCATGGAACTGTAGGGAGTGTGGTCCCCAGGAAGCAGCCTTTGTTTAGGAGGAACTTTGTGGGACTGCAAGTTCCAAGAAAACAGTGCCATAGAAAGGCGGAAGAGAACTGGAAAATGTCTGGGCTCTAGGATAGTTTTCCACATGTAGGGCAATGAGACATGTGCTGTGTGGAGCCCGTTTCTGGCACTGCTAAGCGCTGGCATGACACCATGTTGCGTGACTGGGGCTGCACTACTGCACCTTTCCAGAGGCTACTGTTACTGGAGAACTCTCTGAGCATGCACATGGATTAGGTTAGGGACCCAGTGAGCTGCAGAAGAGGACTTTTGCACATCTGTAGCTCCACTTGCTGTAACATTGATCAGAGCTACTACCATCACCCTCAGAGACTGCAGGAGGCAACCTATTTGTTTGCCCAGTGTTCAAGACACAAAGGAGAGGGAGGAGACACCTCATGAATTTAGTGATGAGAAGCCACTGGCCACTATCTTTGCTGCTGAGACAGTATCACCCACCTTTTTGGGACCACCGGGGATTTGTTTAATGATTACTTCCGTTTTCAGTGGAATTACAAAAACTCTGTTTAAGAGTGCACCAACTCAGTTTTTGGGCCCCAACAGGTATCCCACTGCCCAGTGAAAAGGAATAACGAAGGACTGTGACTTTTAGCTCCTCAGTGTATATATACTGTTTATATAAGGAAGTTTTCCTCCAGCCTGGTGTGTAAGAGAGTATAGTATTGCCTGAAGGGTCATTATCAATAGAAACCAGGGAACCCAATCATCCAGTGGCTAATCCAGGGGTAGCATTACAACAATGCATTACCTTATTTCCTGCAGTCTTTGAGTCTACTGTACTCCTATGGTGGCTGCGGTTGATCAAGTAACAAGCTCTGCTCATTCTAGGGATACTGTGAGCCAAGGCGTGATGATGTACCCCCAGGAGGTGTGTCAATGACAGACTGGGCTCACAAGAAATGGGCAGAATGACACTGACTGTCATTCAATGTGAACAGAACTGGCACTGCATGGAGGAAGAACCTGGGAACAAAGCTGGAGTGTTGAGAGGAGAAGAGGAGCTTGGCCATTAGTTTTTGTTTTTTGCAGGGAGGGGGAACCAGCTAATGCCTTAGAATAAATTCTGGAGTTCTAGCATTAACCTTCATCATTCGATATGTAGAATATATATTATTTGTTTCCTTTTACTGTATATGCCTTTGATAGGCCCTCCCAGGGTCAAAGCATGAGAAAAAATATATGTGTCACATACCATATACTTGCACTTAAACTGCGTAAGCATATTAATGACTCACTTCCTTTGCGAAAGACGTCAAAAGATTTAAATAGAACAAACAAAACATTAACATAACATGGAAAGTGAACATTTATTTTCAGAAGAAATACAAATAATATGGGCTGGTGAAACTTTTATGGTCTAAGGTATAAAAATTATATTGTACGCTTAATATTCCTTCTTTAAAAACCACGCTTGAAAAAAATTCTAAAAATACACCCCTATAAGTAGGACTCTTAATACTTACTTCTGGCGGGCAGCGAGTCTCAACCTCACTGTCTTCAAGAGCTACAGTACATCCTCCAGCACAATCTTTAGCACTCTTCCCACTGATCACCAATGTAAGAGACATTCTTCTCCCTGACCACCAATGTAAGGAGCATTCTTCCCACTGACCACCAATGTAAGGAGCATTCTTCAAACTGATCACCAATGTAAGGAGCATTCTTCCCACTGACCAACAATGTAAGGAGTATTCTTCCCACTGACCACCAATGTAAGGGACGTTCTTCCCACTGATCACCAATGTAAGGGACGTTCTTCCCACTGATCACCAATGTAGAGGACATTCTTCCCATTGACCACCAATGTAAGGGCCATTCTTCCCACTGATCATCAATGTAAGGGCCATTCTTCCCACTGATCACCAATGTAAGGGCCATTCTTCCCACTGATCACCAATGTAAGGGCCATTCTTCCCACTGATCACCAATGTAAGGGCCATTCTTCCCACTGATCACCAATGTAAGGGCCATTCTTCCCACTGGTCACCAATGTAAGGGACCCTCTTCCCCCTGACCACCGATAAAAGGGCCATTCTTCCCACCGACCATCAATGTAAGCGACATTCTTCCCACTGACCACCATTGTAGGGACGTTCTTCCCACTGACCACCAATATAAGAGCCATTCTTTCAGTTTGGGGTGAAGGAACATGAGTGGCCCACTCAGAGTCCTGACCTCAACCTGATAGATCTCCTTTGGGATGAATTAGAGCGCAGACTGTGAGCCAGGCCTTCTCGTCCTCATCAGTGCCTGATCTCACAAATGTGCTTCTGAAAGAATGGCCAAACATTCCCATAGACACACTCCTAAACCTTGTGGACAGCCTTCCCAGAAGAGTTGAAGCTGTTATAGCTGCAAAGGGTGGGCCAACTCAATATTGCACCCTACGGACTAAGACTGGGGTGCCATTAAAGTTCATGTGTATGTAATGGCAGGCGTCCCAATACCTTTGGTATAATAGTGTATTTCTTGTCATAAATACAGGAAGTATGGAAAAATCTCCCCAATGTGGTCACAGACATAAATAAAAGGCTGACAAAAGCTGTAGCTCTTCCCCAACCTATCCAATAAAAAAATACACCTGAAAATGCAACTTCTAATCAGTTGATTGGTGGAGGCTTGTGAAAAACAAGCGACATACTTGCCCTACCCTCATCCACCTATCAATTTTCAGGGAGGTCCTCTGTTGATATGTGTAGATTTTTTGTGTGGTCGCAATGCTGATTTTGTGTGTTACAGACTGTTATCTCTAACTCGGTTACAGTAGGCTCTATTTTCAGAGATTTCCAATGGACTGACAATGTACAATGTACAGCGGGGCTGACAGTTCTATGAATATATGGTGCAGAGTCTATATGTGGGAAGGGGGATATAATTAGTGACGACGATTTGCTTTAACTCTCGGTTGTCAGGAGCATGTCAGACCCCGGAATGTCCTGATAAGATGTAATTACCGGGTTGATGCTCTAAGTAGGTCACAGCTCAGGATACAGTCTAATATTTTGATTATTACCGCTCGGTCTGGGATGGGCGGCCTTTCAAGGCGCAGTTCTGTCATAGATGTCAAGTTGTACAGGAAGAAACCAATTATCCTTACCAAGCCAATATCCAGAATTAAATTGAACATATGAAGTGCAATGCAACAAGTTTGCTCGAATCTCCCACCTCTTCCAATCATATATTTACCGTTCCATCACTCTTACTACATGCTACCTCTGGGTAGGGAGGACCATGTGATTCTCGATAACAGTCCAGTCCCTTTAGGAATCCATAGCCCTGTGTAAACTCTGGTCATTCATAAATTACACAGGACTTTCCTTCATCTCCTCTTCCTGGGCAATTATTTGCTCTTAGTAACAAAGAAAGCAATTCTGTAGCTCCTGCAATCTTCCGGACCTTAAAGTGAACCTGTTGCTTTGCCCTTCAAGGGCACATGACACATTCACTTTAACACTGAGTACCAGTTATGCATATCTTTGCATAGTTACATTTATCCAGCTAAGACTAAAGTAATTATGTATTTAGCTTACCTGTGGGATCCCAGTTGAAGCTGGAAATCCCTGTAGTAGGTGCTGCTACTCCAGCGATCTCAACTAGTCATCTCCTATGCCGACCAATATGGACTAATATAAGTATGTATAATCCATACCTGTGGGATCCTTGTGGAAGCTGAAAAACCCGTTGTTGGCATCTCTACTCCAGTGTTCCCCAATAGTTATCTCCTGGGCTGACCAATGTGGTCAAACATAAGTATGTATAATGCGTTCCATACCTGTGGAAGCTGAAAATCACTGTAGTAGCCACCGCTATTCCAGCGATCTCAACTAGTCATCTCCCGTACCAACCAATATGGACTAATATAAGTATGTATAATCCATACCTGTGGGATCCTTGTGGAAGCTGAAAAACCCGTTGTAGGCATCTCTACTCCAGTTTTCCCCAATAGTTATCTCCTGGGCTGACCAATGTGGTCAGACATAAGTATGTATAATGCATTCCATAACCGTGGAAGCTGAAAATCACTGTAGTAGGAACCGCTACTCCAGCGCTCTCAACTAGTCATCTCCTGTGCCGATCAATATGGACTAATATAAGTATGTATAATCCATACCTGTGGGATCCTTGTGGAAGCTGAAAACCCCATTGTAGGCATCTCTACTCCAGTGTTCCCCAATAGTCATCTCCTGGGCTGACCAATGTGGTCAAACATGTATAATGCATTCCATACCTGTGGAAGCTGAAAATCACTGTAGTAGGCACTGCTACTCCAGTGATCTGCACTAGTCATCTCCTGTGCCGATCAATATGGACTAATATAGGTATGTATAATCCATACCTGTGGGATCCTTGTGGAAGCTAAAAAAACCCATTGTAGGCATCTCTACTCCAGTGTTCCCTAATAGTCATCTCCTGGGCTGACCAATGTGGTCAAACATAAGTATGTATAATGTGTTCCATGCCTGTGGAAGCTGAAAATCACTGTAGTAGGCACCGCTACTCCAGTGATCTGAACTGGTCATCTCCTATGCCGACTAATGTGGACCTCATCTCCTGTGCTTACCAATGTAAGCATGTATGTTCAATTCCTGTGGCATCCTGGTGGAAGTTGAAAATCACTGTAGTAGGCACCGCTAATCCAGCGATCTCCATTAGTCATCTCCTGTGCCGACTAATGTGGACCAATGTAAGTATGTTTGTTCCATACCTGTGGGATCTTGGTGGAAGCTGGAAATCACTGTAGTAGGCAGCACTACTCTAGTGATCTCTGCACACATTATTTCTAAAATTAGATGCAGTTTTTTTTAAATAGAATTGATCAAAGTCATTTTAGTTTTCCTGTTCTCACTATTTTAAATGGGTAATGCTGCAGTCACGATGTGTAACTATAGCAATAGAAGACCATGCAACCACAATGCGGTCCAGAAGCACATGGGAAGCCCAGCACTGCCTGGTGACACATTGGTTTAGGCAGCAATAGCATTTGGAATATGAACTTTAAATAATGTCAATGAAATGAATATCGATATAGTTTGGAGACTATAAGATTGCCATGAAAGCAATTAGTATCTGTGAAATTGCCTTTCAAATAGGGATTCGAAATTTGAGGGGTCCCGTAATGGTTTTGCTGTGGGGCTTGGACATCACACAAATAGTTAGGGTCCTGCGGGTTATTTAATTATCTCTGACTCCTCAGCAGGGTCACTGGTCAGCAGCAACTCATCTGTGGATCAATAGGTTAAAAGTTGGGCGGAGAGATGAAATCACATAATAGCTTCTCGCCAATAACCATCCCGATAAATAAAATCAGTGGTTTCTAAGAAGGTATTGAGAAGGTGATGTCTCAGCTGAGTATGTGAAAATGTCTGCAGAAAGCGCACAGTGCTGGGGGGCTTAGGGAGATTTTTTTTAATGGGAACATTGGGGAACAGTGTGGGGGAAACAAATGGAATAGTTCCAATTTTGCCCAAATGTTGCGGTATTAAGAAGGAAACATGGTATTTAGATGTAAGCAGGAAATGTGGCTGCCCCCATACACACTCACCGGCCACTTTATTGTCACCTGTTCAATTGTTTGGTAACACAAATTGCTAATCAGCCAATCACATGTCAGCATTTAGGCATCTAGACGTGGTGAAGACGACTTACTGAAGTTCAAATCGATCATCAGAATGGGGAAGAAAGGGGATTTAAGTGACTTTGAACGTGACATGGTTGTTGGTGCCAGACGGGCTGGCCTGAGTATTTCAAAAACTGCTGATCTACTGGAATTTTCACGCACAACCATCTCTAGGGTTTACAGAGAATGGTCCGAAAAAGAGAAAATATCCAGTGCGTGTCAGTTGTGTGGGGGAAAATGCCTTGTTGATGTCAGAGGTCAGAGAAGAATGAGCAGACTGGTTCCAGATGATAGAAAGACAACAGTAACTCAAATAACCACTCGTTATAACCAAGGTTATGAAGAACAACATCTCTGAATGCACAACACATCGAACCTTGAAGCAGATGGGCTACAGCAGCAGAAGACCACACCAGGTGCCACTCCTGTCAGCTAAGAACAGGAAACTGAGGCTACAATTTGCACAGACTCACCAAAATTGGACAATAAAGATTGGAAAAACGTTGCCTGGTTTGATGAGTCTCAATTTCAGCTGCAACATTCAGATGGTCGGGTCAGAATTTGGCATAAACCTCATGAAAGCATGGATCCATCCTGTCTTTTATCAACAGGTCAGGCTTGTGGTGGTGGTGGTGGTGTAATGGTGTGGGGGATATTTTCTGTTACACTTTGGGCCCCTTAGTACCAACTGAGAATCGTTTCAACACCACATCCCACCTGAGTATTGTTGCTGACCATGTCCATCCCTTTATGACTACAGTGTACCCATCTTCTGATGGCTCCTTCCAGCAGGATAATGCACCATGTCACAAAGCTCCAATAATCTCACCGCTGGCTTCTTGATCCTGACAATGAGGTCTTTGTACTCCAATGGCCTCCACAGTCACCAGATCTCAATATAATAGAGCACCTTTGGGATGTAGTGGAACCCGGAGATTCACATCATGGATGAGCAGCCAACAAATCTGCAGCAACTGCGTGATGCCATCATGTCACTATGGACCAAAATCTCTGAGGAATATTTCCAAGACCTTGTTGAATCTATACCACGAAGAATGAAGACAGTTCTGAAGGCAAAAGGAGGTCCAACCCGGTACTAGCAATGTGTACCTCAGAAAGTGTCCGGTGAGTGTATGTTTACAAGCTCAGAACAAGGTAGCCTTCCGTAATTAAACACAGAGGTTGCCAATGCTGGCTTCTCATTCTGAAAATATTATTTCTTGGCTGTCATACTAATCCTCTCCCTTTGATAATGACAATTAATAATAATGATAATTAATAATGATAATTTTCCTTCTTCCCCAGTCTGTTTGTATGCTGCAGGCCTGTGATTCTTAAAGTTCTGAAGTCGGAAAGTCAGCGTAGCAGACAGGCATCCAGAATTTTTGGGAGGTCAGCAAGGGCTGCCTTTGTGTTTCTCTTGTCCACAAAAGCCCCATTGGCCTGCATTGGACAAAACCGCCCATCCCAGTCCCAATGAATACACAAGGCAATATGCCTTATAAGCAATTGCTTCAGCTCATTGGTGTGGCCTCAAAAAAATGGGTGCATTTTTGTAAGAGAGAGAGAGAGCAACACAGGAGCATGTGATCAGGTAATAAATTACCAATGAGGTTAACTTTCACTGCCACAACCGACAATGAAGGGGAGGGGTTAAAAATCCTGACAACAGTGTTGGGTGCTAGTATTGTGGCCACTGACACCAATGCTGGGGGTTATTATTGCACTCACTGACACAAATGTTGGGGGTTATTATTGCACTCTATGACACCAATGCTGGGAGTTATCATTGCACTCACTGACACCAATGCTGGGGGTTAATATTGTACTCACTGACACCAATGTTGGGGGTTATTATTGCACTCAATGACACCAATGATGGGGGTTATTATTGCACTCACTGACACCAATGTTGGGGGTTATTATTGCACTCAATGACACCAATGACGGGGGTTATTATTGCACTCACTGACACCAGTGCTGGGGGTTATTATTGCACTTACTGACACCCATGCTGGGAGTAATACTGCAGTCACTGACACCAATGATGGGGGTTAATATTGTACTCACTGACACCAATGTTGGGGGTTATTATTGCACTCAATGACACCAATGATGGGGGTTATTATTGCACTCACTGACACCAATGTTGGGGGTTATTATTGCACTCACTGACACCAATGTTGGGGGTTATTATTGCACTCAATGACACCAATGACGGGGGTTATTATTGCACTCACTGACACCAGTGCTGGGGGTTATTATTGCACTTACTGACACCCATGCTGGGAGTAATACTGCAGTCACTGACACCAATGCTATGGGTTATTATTGCACCCGCTGACACCAGTGCTGGGGGTTATTATTGTGGCAACTAACATTAATGCTGGGGATTATTATTGCGGTCACTGACATCAATGCTGGGGGTTATTATTGCACTCATTTGCCAATTGCCACCAATGCTGGGGGTTATTATTGCAGTTACTGATACCAATGCTGGGGGTTATTATTGCACATATTGACACCAGTGTTGGGGGTTATTATTGCACTTACTGACACCAATTTTGGGGGTTATTATTGCACTCACTGACACCAATTGCTGGGGGTAAATACTGCTGTTACTGACACCAATGATAGGGGTTATTATGGCACTCACTGACACCAATGCTGGGGGTTAATAAAGCAGTCATTGACAGCTATGCTAGGGGTTATTATTGTGCTCACTGACACCAATTCTGGGGGTTATTATTGTGCTCACTGACACCAATGCTGGGAATTATTATTGCACTCATTTGACACCGCTGCTGGGGGTTATTATTGCACTTGCTGATATCAATGCTAGGGGTTATTATTGAACACATTGACACTAATTCTGGGGATTATTGCACTCACTGACACCAATGCTGGGGGTTATTATTGCACCCACTGACACCAATGCTGGGGGTTATTGTTGCACCCACTGACACCAATGCTAGGGGTTATTATTGAACACATTGACACAAATTCTGGGGATTATTGCACTCACTGACACCAATGCTGAGGGGTTATTATTGCACCCACTGACACCAATGCTGAGGGGTTATTATTGCACTCACTGACACCATTGCTGGGGGTTATTATTGAACACATTGACACTAATTCTGGGGATTATTGCACCCACTGACACCAATGCTGAGGGGTTATTATTGCAATCACTGACACCAATGCTGGGGGTTATTATTGCACCCACTGACACTAATGCTGAGGGGTTATTATTGCACTCACTGACACCAATGCTGGGGGTTATTATTGCACTCACTGACACCAATGCTGAGGGGTTATTATTGCACTCACTGACACCAATGATGGGGGTTATTATTGCACCCACTGACACCAATGCTGAGGGTTTATTATTGTACTCACTGACACCAATGCTGGGGGTTATTGTTACACTCACTGACACCAATGCTGGGGGTTAATATTCTACTCACTGACACCAATGCTGGGGGTATTGTTACACTCACTGACACCAATGCTGGGGGTTATTATTGTACTCACTGACACCAATGCTGGGGGTTATTGTTACACTCACTGACACCAATGCTGGGGGTTAATATTCTACTCACTGACACCAATGCTGAGGGTTATTGTTACACTCACTGACACTTGGGCAGGACTGAAACCTTTGGGTGTTGAGGTTCTTCATAGCCCATTCATTTTGAATGGACTGACTATCTTGATGCAATCCAACTAAATGTATGAAAAGGACTTGAGGTCCTCTATAATTTTCCCATTGACCACCACTGATGTACCCTGTGATGATTCCACACACATCCTTACGAAAACCTCGGAAGGTTTACACCCCCTTTAAGGTTTCACTTAAACTTGAAGATGATTTAAGGTGAACCATTCTTGTTATCCAGAATCTCTGAGTAGAAAACATCATCCTCTTCCCCCAATCGGTAACACTGAGGACCGGGAGAAGAGCGTGCTTTCCTGGTACACAGCAAATGACAGTTTCCTGCCAGCTGTGTACCAGGCTCCTCTCCTCCTACACACGTCCCCGGATGTCTCATTACATGGTACCCATCCAACCTGAAGAGCCTTCCTAGACAGCGTGCGTAGGCTGCCGGGACCCGCAACCTTCCTTCTACAGCGTACATGAAGTATCCTGAGCAAGACCGGCACACCAAGCAAGCGTCAGCTGAGATCCATAACACTATAACTATGAGTAATCATTTTCAAGCAGCATTAGACCCAAAAACAAACATTTATTATTATTTTGCAGCTTATGTGATGGCTGCATTTGTTTTCTTTTTTAGACTTTCTTTCTTGTAATTTTCACCTGGTGATCCAGTCAGTAAGTCTGCTTCAACAGAACAAGCTCTCCTGCAGATGTAGCAGTTAGTGGGTTGAGACAAACCATATACCCCTGATAGGGGTGCTTGCAATGATCAGATTTTACTTCATTATGTAAAACTTTTACGTATCTCAAAAGGAAAAAAGACTGTTTGCTGTAAGCGCTTATAAAGTATTAGCTAGAGTTTGGCTTCAGTTTGTTAGTGTATCTAAAAGTGTATTTAAATCTGCTAGCGCACCTAGCACTACCCTCCCCAGACAGACAATGCTGCTGTCCAAAGGTGTCTCTGTTGCTCCTTCATCCAGCATGGGGGCACTCTAATACAAGGCATGTACTATTGGCCAGATCACCAGGCGAAAACAAGGGTAAAAAAGCCTAAAAAAAACAAAACAAAAGCTCTGGTGAACTCCATGCCCAAGAGGGTTAAGGCAGTGCTGGAAAATAATGGTGGCCACACAAAATATTGACAAATCGGGCCCAATTTGGACATTTTCACTTAGGGGTGTACTCACTTTTGTTGCCAGCGGTTGAGACATTAATGGCTGTGTGTTGAGTTATTTTGAAGGGACAGCAAATTTACACTGTTATACAAGCTGTACACTCACTACTTTACATTGTAGACAAGTGTCATTTCTTCAGTGTTGTCACATGAAAAGATATAATAAAATATTTACAAAAATGTGAGGGGTGTACTCACTTCTGTAAGATACTGTGTGTAAATATTAAATAACTAAAGCTGGTATTGCGTAAACATACACGGGTGTGGACATCCCGTTGCATGTGCATGTTTGAAAGAGATGTATGTTTTTTTTTCTTTTTTGGATTCATATTCGGTCCGATGCTGCATCTGTCCCCGGCGCCTCTAACACTGAGAGCCGAGCGATCAAACACTGATGATCGCTCGGTTCTCACAGCCCTCTGCTCTGCCACCCCCCCCCCCCCCCACACTCACTGGACCTCTGAACTGTGAAGGGGGTGGCCGGCTCAGGCTCTCAGCGGCTTGCTGAGAGCCTGAACCGGGTGACGGTCAAGGGATCTGGCAGATACAGACTCTATGGTCGGGATGATGCCCGAGCCTGGACCGGCTTTGTGACATCAGCAAAGGGGCAGACTTCAGCCCGCTCTCTGCTGAGAACAGGTCACAGGAGTGCAAAACGAACTGCACTCCTGTGATCCATAGGAGAAGTACAGCCAAATGAGCTTTGGCTGTACTTCTCCTTTAAGGAAGAACCGGAGTATACCCACATATAGTCATTGATTTCTGCGGGTAGCTGTACGCAGCACCTATAGGTCCAGGGTGGAGAAACTTTACAACATAAAGCTGAGAGACACCCACTGGTGGACACTGGAATTACAACCTTCCGCTCTGGAAAGCACAGTGCCACCAGCAGGTGATCCAGGTCCTGACAAAAGGACAAAAGATGGCCTATTGTAGAGGAAAGCAGAAGATGGCATCGTCAGGGGGGAGTCCTGTGATCTCTGTGACCCTGGAATTGTCACATTGCATGCTTGCCATGAAAAGATATATCAGATGACAGGTCCACTTTAATCCCGGACCAGCCCCCACACCTGACTTCTAACCCTAAATTTAAAAGGGAAACATTAACTTAGTATAGTGATAAAAGGGATATTTACGGGGAAACCGATTGACAGACGAGTGAGGAGGTCAGTGCGGAAGTTATAAAGAATTGACTTGTTCTATTAGCAGTCTGTGGGACAAAGTGGTCTCCCTGTTCCCAGTAATGGACCCACAAGTACTTTACCCGTCCATCATCCGGCAATCAGAATTCTGCCGACTCAGCAGTGACCGTAACAAGGAAGCTTCCTCGTGACTAAGCATTGTACAGTGAGAGGCTCAGAGAGCGATGAGAACGTTTAATCGGCGTATCCACCTGTCTAATGGATTGTCCTTGTCTGAAACCAAAATAATTCCCGGACGGGACCTTCTGTGTGACAGTATAAAGGGCCCTTTAAATCTGATCTCCAGGCTTCTCTTCAGTTATACCGGCTCCTCTCCTGGACTGAAATGGCTTACTCTGATTTCACTGCACACTGTGCTCTTCTCATAGTGTGCATGAGAAGCTGCAGCAAGTCAGATAAAACCTCCCTCATTTCTAAACTGGAGGTTTCCAGCATCATCTAGCCCTTTCCTTTGTGGCCAGCCCCTTTCATTGGATTTCAACTCTTTCAATCTTGGAGGCTCAGCGTTGTCACGTGTGGCCATTACCTAGGCAGTCTTCATGCAAATGAACAGACATGAAATATGAACAAAGCATATCCCTCTACAGTGTATAGTGTACTTGTCTCAATCCAGAGCACTAAGTGTCATTTCTGTCTGCATGAATCACTTCTGACAAGTTTTAGAGAGAAAACTGCAGATAAATAGGTACAGCTTATGTAGGAGGATTTGTTTCATCTCCATGTATCACCTCAGGATAGTCCCTTTACTGGGTATATCTGAGGGTTTATGGAGGGAGCCATTCTTGGCACACAGGATGGACTTCAAACATGACTTTTTTTTATTCCCGTTAAGCTCACAGGAAGTGACAAGAAAGATATGTGTGGCAGAACAGTGGGTGGGCATTGATTCCCCCAACAGTAAGATCTCTCTGACACATTTCCAATATCTGGGAACTCAATGCAGGGATGGGGGACCCCTCATAATAGGCACAGCAGGTGTACAGACCTGGGAACTCAGCACAGGGATGGTGGGAACCCCTCATAGTGGGCACAGCAGGTGTACAGACCTGGGAACTCAGCACAGGGATGGTGGGAACCCCTCATAGTGGGCACAGCAGGTGTACAGGCCTGGGAACTCAATGCAGGGATGGAGGACCCCTCATAATGGGCACAGCAGGTGTACAGACCCAGGAACTCAGCACAAGGACGGTGGGAACCCCTTATAATGGGCACAGCAGGTGTACAGTCCTGAGAACTCAGCACAGGGATGGTGGGAACCCCTCATAATGGGCACAGCAGGTGTACAGTCCTGAGAACTCAGCACAGGGATGGTGGGAACCCCTCATAATGGGCACAGCAGGTGTACAGTCCTGAGAACTCAGCACAGGGATGGTGGAACCCCTCATAATGGGCATAGCAGGTGTACAGACCCAAGAACTCAGCACAGGGATGATGGGAACCCCTCATAATGGGCATAGCAGGTGTACAGACCCAAGAACTCAGCACAGGGATGGTGGAACCCCTCATAATGGGCACAGCAGGTGTACAGACCCGGGAACTCAGCACAGGGATGGTGGAACCCCTCATAATGGGCACAGCAGGTGTACAGACCCGGGAACTCAGCACAAGGATGGTGGGAACCCCTCATAATTGACACAGCAGGTGTACAGACCTGGGAACTCAGCACAGGGATGGTGGGGACCCCTCATGAAGGGCACAGCAGGTGTAGAGACCTGAGGACTTAGCTCAGGGATGGTGGAACCCCTCATAATGAGCACAGCAGGTGTACAGACCCGGTAATTCAGCACAGGGATGGTGGAACCCCTTATAATGGGCACAGCAGGTGTACAGACCTGGGAACTCAGCACAGGGATGGTGGGAACCCCTCATAGTGGGCACAGCAGGTGTACAGGCCTGGGAACTCAATGCAGTGATGGGGGACCCCTCATAATGGGCACAGCAGGTGTTCAGACCTGGGAACTCAGCACAGGGATGGTGGAACCCCTTATAATGGGCACAGTGGGTGTACAGTCCTGAGAACTCAGCACAGGGATGATGGGAACCACTCATAATGGGTACAGCAGGTATACAGACCCAGGAACTCAGCACAGGGATGGTGGAACCCCTCATAATGGGCACAGCAGGTGTACAGACCTGGGAACTCAGCACAGGGATGGTGGGAACCCCTCATAATGGGTACAGCAGGTGTACGGACCTGGAAACTCAGCATGAAGCTCTCACCAATAGAGCCCCTGAGGGATAAAAGAGACTGTTGTGGGTTTAACACTTCACTTTCCACCAAACAGTGAAATTTCAGTTTTGGGTGGAATGACACTTTAACAAGAATTGTTGAAACATTGATATTGAATGAAATGTTAAATATATATATATATATATATATATATATATATATATATATATATATATATATATATATATTTATAAGGGATACTGAATATAGTGCTATAATTTTTGGGCGGCCCCCAACTCTATCATTATTACTGCCTCCTCCTGAGTTAGAGGACCTATGCCAGTGATGGCGAACCTTGGCACCCCAGATGTTTTGGAACTACATTTCCCATGATGCTCGTGCTCTCTGCTGTGTAGTGGAGCATCATGGGAAATGTAGTTCCAAAACATCTGGGGTGCCAAGGTTCGCCATCACTGACCTATGCTGATACTGTAAATTTATATTAAAAATCTTACAAACATAATAAAAACATATTTACATATATACAAAATAAATTAAAAAATATATAAACAAAAATAGCTTACATCAGCATAGCAAAAAACATAAAGAAAACTAAATATACTAACCTAAACAAAGCCATAACCTCCACCTAAAACACCCCCTCAGGCTAAGAAACCATTACACATTTAACCCATGCATGCAGCCTTTTTCCATAAATACAATCTTATATAAAAATCTAGGGGACCTGAAAGGACAGAAAGAAAGCCGCACACCCAGAGACTGACAAAAAGCAGCTACGGAGACCTGACATTCCTCCATGCCTTTGTCCAGGCCCCCGGCCCCCACCTGTCCTTCTCAAGACCCCGAATCTTTCCAACCTTACCCAGAATGTCGTGCACCACCACCTCGACAGGAAGGACTTTTTTCTGAATGGAGACCTGACACCGTGCATTCCATGTGAAGAAATGGACTACTAAGCTAACTAGAAAAAGTGTCTCAAAATCAAAATCCCGATGAGTCTCAAAGGCCCCATACGACCACTCTGCATAATTCAAGCGTGAGAGGTAAGGGATACCCAGAGCCCCACCCACCCGCTTGTATTGAAGGGGCACTGAAGCAAGAAGTGGTCCATTGTCTCTTCCACCCCACCACATTCCACTCTTGGACAACCACGGTTCTCCGCAGAGCGATGCTTCAGGTTGCCCTTTACATAGAGTCTGCCATGAAACGAGCCCCAGGCCAAATCCCGAAACTTTAAAGGGATTCTCTCTAGATTGAGCAAACTAAGACCCTCCCTCATAACAGGGCCTGGGCAATCCCTCGAGGCCAGTGGCTCGCTAAAGGCAGATTCAACAACCCTCCTGTCCAGGTCCTTCCTAGGAAGAGACTTAATTTCCTCCGCCGTCACTCGCCACTGCCGAAGCATTTTCAGGCTCGGGGCAACATAAGCCGGGAGCTCACCACGTCGGACCCTCAGGCTTTTCACTGGCCCACCATTCTCCCAGCTTCGCAGAAAAGGCCTAAACCAGGACTTAAAAATCCGAACCCACCCTGGCGGTTCCTCTGCCAGCTGATACTGCTGATACTGTATCTTCATGCTGATAATATATCTTTCTCTCCGGCACTGCATAACCATCCTCAGATGTCTGTGGGCACCTCAAAGTGGACCTGTCATCACATGTTATTTTTTTATGTTAAGTCCTAGTGTAAGTGTAACTCTTCCAGGTATATAGCACCTCTCATAGACTTCACAGTACCCCTGACAAAACCTTTTTTCTCTCCAGAAGAATGGTGCCATATTTGTTCAGGCATTATCCCAGGTCATGGTCTACTTCCAACCCAGAGATGACACAATCAAGCAGGGGCGGACTGACCATTGAGCCACTCGGGCACCGCCCGAGGGCCCTGGGCCACTAGGGGGCGCCATCAGGGTTGCCAGCCTCAGTAAAACCAGGGATAGTATGTATAAATCTGTGTTTTTTTTACATCTATCTGTGTATACTGTGTACATGTATGTGTATACTGTGTGTGTATACTGTGTGGCCCCATAATCTCTGATTGCCTGGGGGCCCCATAATCTCCTATTGCCCGGGGGCCACATGAGTTATCAGTCCGCCCCTGCAATCAAGTAAATCCTACTGGCTATGAAGTTCTACAGCATCTCAACTTGCTACAAATGATACAATGTTGCAGTCTGATCACTGGAGGAGAGGAGACTGAGGAAACACTTCCTTTTACCTGCAGCAGACCGATGACACCATCTCAGCCTTCATTTGGTGTTCTTCTGCATTTTTTTGTTGTGTACTTCATCATTAATAGTGTCCTGTTGCTTTGTATTGTTTTTTATTTTGTTAATAATGGGACTTTTTTAGATACAAGGATAGCGGTAAAGAGATTCCACGACCCGCAGTAGATGATTTAAGCCCATTAATCACACAAAAACTCTTCACCCTCCCCATTGACTCCAATGCATTTAGCAAAAATGGCACAATTATGCCCGAAATCTTTAGATTTTTTTTCCCTCTCCCCTATAAAGTGGATATTTTTTCCATGTTGCTTTTTTTTTCCCAGCTGCACTTCGGAGACGTCAGTGTGACAGAGAAGGGGAACGATTTCCTCTCTCTGCGCTCAATGTACTGACATCTACTAATATCTCTCCATTACCGCCCCCCCCCCTCCTCAGACTGTTTGTCGTGCTATGACTCAAGAGACCCGCCAATCATCTCCGTGGCCCTAAGTGGTCAATGGAACCTGCCATCTGGACTACCAGCTGCTGTGCGTCACAATCCCGTTCGTCCCGTTCGCAGTGCGTTGCCGGGGTCCAGTTCCGGTGACTCATCGCTGCAATCAGCCTAAAAGCATCTGATTTTGTTTCAATGGACTGCTGTGAAAGTCTGATACTCATAAATGTACGTTTTTAGAGGTCTGTGCCGGTCAGTACATCTTCTACATAATACCTAGCTATTGCACACAATGCAGCATTTAAAGCTGAACTCCGGACACAAAAACCTTCCTTTAAATATTTTCCGCAAAGGGTATAAATCAACTTTATGTACGCCGTATGCCTTTGCGAACCAAGATACAGTAATACCGTAAAATAACAGTAGTGTCATCACCTGTGCTTTACATCAGCGGTCCCCAGCCAGTGGTCCGTGGACCACTGATGGTCCATGAGAAAATGTTGGTGGTCCCCAGGGGTTCTGCCGCAAATAAACACTGCGGTGGATGTATAGTTTTGTTCTCAATGCGCGCTGACAGTCAATACCGTGATACCCGATGCCTCCTGTGTAGTTCTGGCTCCTGTGAACTCAGAGGGAGGTGCCGGGAGTAGTGCAGAGAGTGGGAGGTGAAGAAGGAGTAGGACTTCCTATGGCAGCGCTGATCACAAACTGTGGGAGGGAGCACATGGCTGGATAGAATTCATGTTAGTGGTCCACGGGATTCAAAATTGCGAGTTTAGTGGTGCATGAGGTCCGAAGTGTTGGAGACCACTGCTGTACATGGTCTGTACAAGGAGCAGAGCTGTGGGAGGGGTCCAGCAGGCTCCACCCACTGCAGGCTGCCTGCAGAGAACTACAGGAAGGGGCGGAGACAAGACCAGCCACTAGTGGAGGCCCGGGAATTAGGGGCGCACGGGGGCCGCCCCACCCTATCCATGCGTCCGGCCCCCTGTTATACAAGGGGCCGGACGCACAGAGAAATCTAGTTCTGAAAAGGCTGAATACAACATTAAGGCTGCACTCACACTTTAGCAGCTCACGGACATTTGTAAAATCGCACCATTTCATGCGCGTTTGTGAAACACGCCTGCATCGCCATTCATTAACGGCACCTAAAATGCGGCAAAAAAAATGTGCGATGGTTAAAAAAAAAAAAACAAGCGTTTTCCACGTGTAGGGAAGCCCATTGAAATCAATGGACTGCCCTAGGCATATGGAGCTAAAAAAAAAAAAAAAAAGGCGTGTTTTTTGCACACATTTAGAAAACGTAAAATGAAGCAAATGCAGCCTAACGTTACAGCGTATGAGATTTTAGGGATTGTTTTTAGATCTACTTTAAATATTTGTGGCTGTTCTGTAAGTACTGCATCTTTGGAATGCTGAAGTGATCATGCCCGGAGGTGGAAGGGTTAATGGTGACCATGCAGCCCCTCCTGCGCCCAGGACAAGTCAGCAGAAGGGGGGCGCTCATGAGACCTGTCAATCACAGATATCATATATTTACTCGTATGGGGTCAGCTATATTACCAGACTTTACTAATAGAAGGCACAGCCGCCATATTCAGCACCCTGGACAGCACACAGTACACTGCACCGTCAGCTGCGTAGAAACTACTACTATTCTACGGAGCAAAAAAAGGCTATTTAATAATACTTCTTTTTTTGGGCTTTACATGCCTTATTTAGAATAGAAAATTAAATATGAAAATGAATGCCAAAAAAAAATTCCACCATCAAAAACTGAGTTTTCACTTTCCCAAAATTTTGGCAAAATTTACCTTAATTTTTTAATTAATTGGCACCGTTGCATTTTAAAGGCAATGGAAGAGTATCGCCACTTTTATTGAGCAAAAAAACAAACAAAAAAACCCTCTGGGCCACCTGTGGGGTTTTAACAAATTTTGTAGATTCCTGCTCTTTGTTGCTGTGAAGAACAAGCCTCTTCGTTTTTTCGACACATTCTGAAGAGGAGGGTCTGGCTCATTATAATCACCCGGTGCAACTCTGAGTGTTCTAATCAAAAAATCTGCAGGGTCTGCATCCTTTTAGCAGTATTTACCCACTTGCCCTCCGGAAGATTTACCCCCCCTCATCATGACCAGGCCATATTTTGCGATACGGCACTGCGTCAATTTAACTGATAATTGCGCGTGGTCATGCAATGCTGTACACCAATTAAAGTTATATATCATTTTTTCCCCACAAATAGAGCTTTCTTTTGGGTGGTATTTGAACACCAGTGCGCTTTTTATATTTTTTGTGCTATAAACAAAAAAAACAAAAAAAGAACTGTCGATTTGCTAAAAAAAACAAAAACAAAAACTTTTTACTTTCTGCTATAAAACGTATCTAATAAAAAAATAAAATGTCTTCACAAATTGAGGCCAAAATGTATTCTGCTACATATTTTTGCTAAACAAAAACCCCAATAAGCGTATATTGATTGGTTTACGCAAAAGTTATAGCGCCTACAAATTATGGCATATATACTGGAAGTTTTATTTATTTATTTTTTTTAATACGAGTAATGGCGGCGATCATCGACTTATAGTGGGACGTCATATGCATATGCACCGCCGGCGTCTTCTGGGTATATAGGACCTGGCAAAGACCAGCGACGCACCTGCACATGCTTCAGATTTTTTTTTGCACCTGTGCACAAACCCTGCCAGCTTCTGGTAGATTGCCACTATACCACCTGGCGGTGTCTGTGCGCATGCACAGAAATCCGCTGCGCGTGTGCAGATATGCTCCACAGTTGCGACTGAGTAACACACTTCCTACAGGGATATCTGTGATGTGGTGGCGGTGCCTAGCCTAGGCCGGAACCCAAGAAGTCATGCCTTGCAGCACAAAAAAGATAACATTTTTTTTTTTTTTTGTGTTGTATTTGTGTTATTTGGTATTTTGAGTTAATGTAGATGGATGATTGGAATAGGAGATAATAATGTGGTCCTGTGGAAAGGACAGGGGAAAAGACACAGAAGAGGAAGATACATCTAAATAATAGAAATTATGGTCCTTTGTCAGGGATAGTAGTAAAGTATGGAAGAGCCCTGGGGCCATCATAAAAAAAATACAAATTCTGACTTTTAATCTCAGAATTCTGACTTTGAAACTCAGAATTCTGACTTTGAAACTCAGAATTCTGACTTTTAATCTCAGAATTCTGACTTTGAAACTCAGAATTCTGACTTTGAAACTCAGAATTCTGTTTTAATCTCAGAATTCTGACTTTGAAACTCAGAATTCTGACTTTGAAACAGAAGAGCCCTGGGGCCATCATAAAAAAAAAAAACTGAATTCTGACTTTGAAACTCAGAATTCTGAGATTGAAATTCAGAATTGTAAGTTTAAAAAAAAAATACAGAATTCTGAGATTCAAAGTCAGAATTCTGAGATTAAAAGTCAGAATTCTGAGTTTCAAAGTCAGAATTCTGAGTTTCAAAGTCAGAATTCTGAGATTAAAAGTCAGAATTCTGAGTTTCAAAGTCAGAATTCTGAGTTTCAAAGTCAGAATTCTGAGATTAAAAGTCAGAATTCTGAGTTTCAAAGTCAGAATTCTGAGTTTCAAAGTCAGAATTCTGAGATTAAAAGTCAGAATTCGTATTTTTTTTTATGATGGCCCCAGGGCTCTTCCATACTTCCATAGTAAAGCATGTGGATCTATTTGTATAAATTGTTTACAAAACTAATAAAAAAGGATTGAAAACAAAAAAGATAAAAAAGTAAAAATTTTAGTCATTTTTGTAACAATTTGTGTAAGAGGGAGGGATAAAATATTTTAAAAAATGTAAAAAAATGTAAAAATTTTTTTTTAAAAATATTAAAATAAAAAAAGTTGATGATGTGCGTTTAGGTACGCTTTCAGATTTTTTTTTTTTTTAAAGTGTGCAAAAAAAAAAAAAGCAGAAACCCTGGTAGCGAAAGGGTTAAACCCAGTTTTTTTTGTTCTTGATTGGTCCTTTAAAGATTGATGAAAGGTTGTTTTTCGCTGCGATGGTGTCACATGACGCATCTGGAGGAGAGGATAAGAACAATTAGGGCAGGACGTTGGCTGGCTATATTTCTTGCTGTGAATTACAACCAGCCTGGGGGCCCCTGTCATTGTTTAGACGGTGATCCCCGAAGAGCCATCATCTTTGCTAGCATGGAGCCTGGAAAAAGGGGGGGGGTGGTGGGCGGCGGAGGAGGATTTGCGATTTCACAGGCAGGCGATAAACATGCACCGTGTAACAAAGGTGATCCCCAGCTTTTCCCCATCTACGCAGATTAAAGTCTATTCTCCTAATATTGTCCATGGCAATGGCAGCTTCGGAGAGCGGCGTGTTGTTTTAATGATGCATTGTGTGTTTGTGTGTATTTCCCATGGTGTGCACGTGAACCGACTACTGACAACCGCCTTGAACGCCGGCCAAAATTCTTCTTCCTTCGTTTTGGATAGAGCTGGGAAGCGTTAGATCCTCTATCGCAGCTTTCTGCTGTCCCCGCCGGGGAGATTTGCCCTCGCTTCCTTGGGTGTCACCAGGACAGGATGAGACGAAAAATCTGACATATATGCCAACTCTTTCCAGGCTTTTCATGATTAAAGCAAAACTTTTTAGTTTTGGATAGAGTGGAAAGGGATTAGAACACCTGTCAGTTTTTAATTGCTATCTGTGCCCCCGTTAGGGAGATTCCCACTCTCTAATTGTCATGGTTATGGTTATCAAAGTGAGAAAGTGAAGGAAAATCCCAAATTTTGGGTTGTCACCAGAACAGGAATAGAGGGGAAATCTTCCAATGGGGACACTAGTGCTAGTGACAACCAGGGATTCCCATCTCTTTTTTTGGCTATGGGACAGGAAGTGAAGGGAATTCCCCCCAATGGGACACATATGGGGGAAAAAAAATAAAAATGTAGCGCTACCACCATAGGAGCCGCTGTGATTTAACTGGTTCTTTCCCAGAATTAATGCAGAGTCAGCCAGATGCACAGCAGTAGACTGCCTGCTCAATAATCAGTCTAGGGCAGGGGTCTAAACAAAGGGCAAGTTTACTGTCCTTCAGGATTTAGGGGGGGTGGGACTGTGGCCTGTGGGAGTAGAAAATGCCCCGGCATCCTAATGGGAGGAATAATTTCCCATTGTTAGTATTCAAGGGAGGAATAGTGCTCCATTATTGGTGTCAGTGGGAGGAATAGTGCCCCATCATTGGTGTCAGTTGGAGGAATAGTGTCCCATCATTGGTGTCAGTAGAAGGAATAGTGCCCCATCATTGGTTTCTGTGGGAGCAATGGTGCCCCATCATTGGTTTCTGTGGAAGAACTGGTGCCCCATTATTGGTTTCTGTGGGAGTAATGGTGTCCCATTATTCGTGTCAGTAGAAGGAATAGTGCCCCATCATTGGTTTCTGTGGTAGCAATGGTGCCCCATCACTGGTTTCTGTGGGAGCAATGGTGCCCCATCATTGGTTTCTATGGGAGGAATAGTGCCCCATCATCGGTTTCTGCAGGAGCAATTGTGCACCATCATTGGTTTTTGTGGGAGCAATTGTGCACCATCATTGGTTTTAGTGGGAGCATTGGTGCCCCATCATTGGTTTCTGTGGGGGGGAATAGTGTCCCATCATTGGTTTCTGTGGGAGGAATAGTGCCCCATCATTGGTTTCTGTGGGAGGAATAGTGCCCCATCATTGGTTTCTGTGCAAGCAATGGTGCACCATCATTGGTTCCTGTGGGGGGGATAGTGTCCCATCATTGGTTTCTGTGGGGGGGAATAGTGTCCCATCATTGGTTTCTGTGGGAGGAATAGTGCCCCATCATGGTTTCTATGGGAGCAATGGTGCCCCATCATTGGTTTCTGTGGGAGCAATGGTGCCCCATCATTGTTTTTTGTGGGAGTAATGGTGTCCCCGACATTGGTTTCTGTGGGAATAATGGTGCCTCATCATTGGTTTCTATGGGAAGAATGGTGCCTCATCATTGGTTTCTGTGGGAGGAATGGTGTCCCATCATTGGTTTCTGTGGGAGGAATAGTGATCCATCACTGGTATTAGTGATTGGAATGGTGCCCCATTATTGGTTTCTGTGGGAGGAATGGTGTCCCCATCATTGGTGTCAGTGGATGGAATGTTGCCCCATCATTGGTGTCAGTGGATGGAATGGTGTCCCCATCATTGGTGTCAGTGGATGGAATGGTGTCCCCATCATTGGTGTCAGTGGATGGAATGGTGTCTCCATCATTGGTGTCAGTGGATGGAATTGTGTCCCCATCATTGGTGTCAGTGGATGGAATGGTGTCCCCATCATTGGTGTCAGTGGATGGAATGGTGCCCCAAGGGCCAGATAATGTCAAGCAAAAGGCCACATCCAGAGATCTCTGGTCTAGGGGATATCATTTAGGATTTATATTGCTGAAGAACTTGGGATGGGATGTAGGGTTATATGAGATACTCTAGATTCCCTGATTCTTCTATGCAGGAACAAATACAAACAGCAGAGACTGAGTCCCCTTCTTAGAAACCATCCCAGGCAGGGAGTACTACTGGCTTGTCCACCAAAGGGATCCAGCATGCAGTCACTAGAATCCTCCTCCCAGGTCAGTACACCCAATGCCCTTTTCTTATCTTCTGCAGCAATTTGTCCATTCATGACATTTTTTATTGCCACCGGTTGGCATCAATGTGGACAAACTTTGAAATGAAAGTAGAACTAAAGACAAAACCTTTTTCTTTAAATTTAGGATGGAGTAAGGGGGGGTTATAACCCCTGTTATTTTTGTAGTACCCTCCTAGTTAGGTTGTAGGCAAATGTATTTATTTTTAAGGCTTACCTGTAGATTCAATGAATTTCTCCTAAAACTTGCACTGTTTAGGAGATATTCACAAGGGATGCAACCAGTGACGACATGAAGGGACTGCAAGTTTGGTCTGGAGGAACTTGACAGGAACTTGACCTCAACCCGATAGAACCCGTTAGAGCAGAGACTGCGAGCCAGGCCTTCTCGACCAACATCAGCGCCTGACCTCACAAATGCACTTCTAGAAGAATGGTCAAACATTCCCATAGACACACTCCTAAACCTCGTGGACAGCCTTCCCAGAAGAGTTGAAGCTGTTATAGCTGCAAAGGGTGGGCCAACTCAATATTGTACCCTATGGACAAAAACTGGGATGCCATTAATGTTTATGAGCATGTAAAGAAGGCAGGCATCCCAATACTTTTGACAATATGGCGTATTAAATCAGCCTTTCTCAACCTTTTCAACAGAGGAACCCTTGAAATAACATTCCGGTTCCAGGGAACCCCTACTAAAAAATGATTATATCTACAAGTCATGAAACATCAGTGTGATGGTCAGTGGGAAGAACGCTCCTTACGCTTGTGATCATTGGGAAGAATTTCCCTCTTATAGAAAGCTAAAAATATCGATGGTGTCAGTGGGAACTTATCTGAGAGGCAGAAATTGCTCGAGGAACCCCCAGCAACCTCTGGAGGAACCTTAGAGTTCCATGGAACCCTAGTTGAGAAACCCTGGATTAGATGAATTCCTGTGGGCTCAGTCACTGATCAGACTGCTTTAGTGGTCCGGGTCGTTTCATTGCTGGCGGACCTGCAAATAATTCATCCCTCAAAACTCACAACAGGTCCGATTTCATAGATTTCTGACACCGATCTACAGGCATTTTCAGAAGGAGGAAAATCAAAGACAGCCCCCATAATATATATAACCACACATATAATCTTCTGCAGTTAATGGGGGCTAATTGCAGCTATACATTTCTACATCAATGGTTCGCTCTATAAGATTCTATTGTTTTAGCTTTAACAATACATAACAGAATTCTACAACAAATCACAGGCATTGTTTTCCAGTAATACAGCTATACATCATCACACAGCCTAACGCTTTCTAAATATACGCATGTTTTTGAGGGAAGGTTCACACCACATGCGCTTTTTTTTACATGTTTTTGATGCGTTCCAGTGCTTTTTTTCCGGTTTTTTTTATTTCTTCATCTTAAATAGGGACTGGTGTGTTTTTGATGCAGTTAGGTGCATTCTGGTGCATTTTTGATCACATTCCAGTCATAGGTGTGCGCAGCCTATTGTATTAGGGTGTGCACCCCAAAGCTCAAACACGTAATACCGATCACTCATGATGAAAGAGAAGGGGCCGGTAAGTTACATATTTACCGCCCCCTTCCCCTACTCATCCTAAAACATCCCCACAGCAACAGCCAGAGAGAGAGGAGAGTTGGGAAGCCGGCAGCACTGCGAGGGGAAGGAGGGGTGGGGAGCCAGGGCAGTAGGGGGGATCTGTGCTGCACAGTGTGATTAGGGTGTGCCTGGGCACACCTGGCACACCCTGTGCGCACACCTATGATTCCTGTACAGTTCAGTGCAGAAAAAATGCTACATGTTCTACTTTTTTTTTTCTGCACTGGAACACGCTGGAACTGACTGCACTGGTGTAAACTATGGTACAGTGCATAAGGGCGCTCTGAGCATAAGGACCAAGCAGACAGTACATATAAAAGAGCAGAGGTCCGATGTTGTATCTTCTCACACTTAGTGCAGGTTCACACAGGGGCGGCACGACTTGCAGGTCGCCTCACCAAGGCAACCTGCACGCAACTTCAGCGGCGACTTGCAAAACGACTTCTGTATAGAAGTCAATGCAAGTCGCCTGAAGTCGCCCCAAAAATACTACAGGAACCTTTTTCTAAGTCGGAGCGACTTGCGTCGCTCCTATTAGAACGGTTCCGTAGTACAGAATGGGACGCGACTTGTCAGGGGGCTAGGTCGCCTGACAAGTCGCCCCTGTGTGAAACGGTACTTAGGGCTGCACTCACAAGGAGAAACAAAAAGGAATCTAAAGGAAAAAAAGACAAAAAAGAGAGGCGCCTCTAAGTGCAGGATTAAAAGCTATTTATTTTCCCCAGAAAGAATTAAAAACACTTACAAGATCTGGCGAATGTAAAAGCATATAATCATGGGTAATGCAGGTGGTCCAGCAGGCATGAAGGTCCTTGGCATATAGAGGTTATCAGAGCTGTGTTATAAACTGCAGTGTTGGATCCGGGACCATGGAAATCCCTGTAAGCTGGTGAGCGGTTAGCATAAACCAGGCCTGGTTTATGATCTTGTAAGTGTTTTTAATTCTTTCTGGGGAAAATAAATAGCTTTTAATGCTGCACTTAGAGGCGCCTCTCTTTTTTGCCTGGTGTAATCTATGCCATTGGAACACAGATAAACTACTTTTACATCTGGTGTGAACCAGTACTGAAACATGTTTTTTTTAAACTGTAGCACCAAGCAAACAGCTAAACATGCTCCTACAGTATGTAACTGTAGCAAAGTCCCGGGGCCCCTGAAGCCCAATGGTGACCTCCAGAGTTATGGACAGCTGCCATCCTTCTGTGTAAAGTGGTTTGCAAGGCATGGTGTGTGTAATGCAAGATGAACAGGTGGGCGCCAGACACATTTAGATTGCAAAAAGAGATTTAATGTCTCTTAAACAGAACTGTGGAAGAGAGGGTTAGGGCCAGGACACCCCTAGCTAGATACAATGGTAATTGGCAGACTCCGAGATTTCTATAGGCAGACAGCTATACAGGGGAAGGCCTCCAGCCGGACACCACTTCTGTATAGGTAGGACACTGTCTCCTATGGCAACCGTGTGAAAGTTACTGACTGTAATTGTATCCAAATATTTGCAACTCGAACAGTTCTCCGCTTACCCCACAATCACTCACTACGGTTCTTCACTCAATGAGCTCCCAGTCTCTCTCACTACACTTCAGATCCAATAGCCACTGGATCCCCAGAGCACTTCCACTGTTAGCACTCTCAAGCGTCACCCCCGCTTCCCTGCTGGGTCCCTGGCTTGGCACCCACAGATACTCTTCAAGCGTCAATCCGGCTGACACGCTAGGTCCCTGGTTAGGCACTTACTGATGCTCCACAAGCGTCACCTCTGCTGTCCTGCTGGGTCCCTGGCTTGGCACTTACTGAAGCTTTCCCACTTCTTCACTATCCCCGGTTGGCGAGAAGTCTGTTCTGGTACTGGCCTCAGCATACTCACAGTGGTCTCCAGTAACAAGGTGGACGGTACCTTAGTGGCAACAGCTTCCCCTCTACCTCCGACCACAACTGATTGCCCGGTTGGCGGAACCCTTACTTCTGGTTGGACTACAAGCCTGCAGTCCCAACCCTACGCTGCTCTCCTGCTTCTGGATAAGCCCTTAGACAGCCTAGCAGCCAGATGTCCCCGGGATAGGCCTTAGTTTTCTGACCTAGCAGCCCATGGCAATACGACAGACGTCCACCCAGACAGCCATCCAGGTGGCACAGAACCCAGATCACCTGACTCCACCCAAATAAATAGGCTCTCCCAGCAGGCCAAGGGATCCAAGAAAATCCCTACCCATTGGCTGAGACACCCCATTCATTCATAATCTGTCCTTGCTATACCCTTGTCTTATCCAATGTCACCAGATACCCGGCCACCCAGTGACAGAGGAGAGAAGTGCAGCAATTCCAGAATTAGGGGGAAATCAATTGATCTCTTAACAATTGTCCAAGGCAATTATCGGCTGGCAACTAAATTTAATAGCAGCCGTGCCTAAACATCAGGGTGCTACATAAGAAGTAGTTAGCAGTTATAAAAAGTGTTATTCATCCGAAGTTCAACGCACACAGTATATCTCGGTACAAGACAGTTAAAGAATAGAGGGCTTACATACAGGAGGATGCTCAAAGCATGAATCTTTTAAGCCCAACTTTATGAAACTTAACAATTATTCCTTGCAGTTTGGCTGCCTGCTTATATGTTCTTTTACTGAGATTACTGCTTATATATTCTAGGGGGGAGAACTTTTACACTAATCACTTTTACTTACCCAGTTCTCTGCTCCCCCAGCAGATGGCGCTCCCCCACACACCAGCGGTGGACTGTTCATTAGCATCACCACATCCAAAGCTGGGCTATGGTGATGACACTGGGACCTTAGACCGCCAGAGCATAGGGAAGAAGATGACCCTTGGAAGACATCACTTAGACGAAACACGTAGGGCAGAGCTTAGCAGTGACGTCAACATCTGCGCTCAGATAAGCGGCTGATATCCATGCTCTGTTTGAATTTCATCATAGTATTGGGTAATGGGACGGAATGGGATGGAACATCTTAGTTTGTAGGTTGATACTCATCTTAGACCATTTGTTGAGAGTCTACCCTCCTATGTATGGGATACTATCCACCTCTTGCAAAATTTGGAGGGCCTGCATTTATCTCAGCAAGCTTTACTGGTAGCCATCGACATAGAAGCTTTATACAGCTCCATTCCTCACCATTTGGGGTTGGTGGCGATCAGACATGTGATCTTGCAGACACACAGAGATGGCAAAAAATTATGTGAATTTATCATTATGGCATTGGAGTTTATACTCCATCATAATGTTTTCTCTTTTGATGGCCCCATCGTATTCGAACCTGTACCTGGGGGAGTGGGAGCAGTCTTTCCTGTCTGATGAATCTACCAAATCCCATATTCATCATGTGGCGGCTTGGTTCCGTTATATTGATCATATTTTACTATTGTGGGAGGGGTCTAAGGTGGAGCTGGAGGAATGTATTTGTGTAATGAAGCAAAATACATTTAATTTAAAGTTCACTGTAACTTACAGTGAGACCAGTGTTACATTTTTGGATACCATTATAACCAAAAAAGAAGATGGCTGTCTCTCAAGTGGACTCTTCCGGAAATCCACGGCAGGGAACACAATATTGCACGCCTCCAGCTCACACCCCCAGCCCCTCCTTCGCGCAATTCCGTACAGTCAATATTTGAGACTTAAACATAATTGTTCAAGTCAAGAATCTTTTTTACAGGAAGCAGCGGCCTTGAGAAATAGGCTGTTGCTGAGAGGTTACTCTCATTCTATTTTGAAAAAAGCTTTTAAGAGAGCTAACGGACAGACAAGACGCAAGTTATTATTTTGTCATCAAAGGAAAACCAATGATTCTCCGGTTGTCAGAATGATCACAAAATATAATAACCAACATCAAACTGTGAGGTCAATCTTTAGTAAGTTTTGGCATTTGCTATATGCAGATTCGACATTGATTCCTCATCTATCTAAGAGTCCTGCGATTACTTACCGATGTGCTATTTCACTGAAGGACCAATTGGTCCAAAGTGAATTTGTAGGTGAGTTTCGAAAGGACCCATGTAAGAGAATGGGCACTTTTACCTGTGGTGGATGTTCTATCTGCCGATACATGAACACCAGGCAGGGCACCATTCTTCCTAATGGACGACCTTATAAACCTCATCACGTTTTCAACTGTAAAACCGAGGGGGTGGTGTATCTCCTCACATGCCAATGCCAACAGTTTTATGTGGGCAAAACTAAGCTGAAATTCCATTTACGGGCCTCTAGACAAATTACGTCGATGAAAAAAGCAAATTCAGAGCTCCCTCTTGGGAGGCATGTCATTGACAAACATCAAAGTATATTCCCGAGGATCGAGTTTTTGATCCTAGATAGGATTCATCCAAGCCCGAGAGGTGGGGATTGGTAAAAGGTCCTCCTGCAGCGAGAGACCCGCTGGATTACGGACCTTGGGGCCGCCTCACCTCCCCGGCTTAATGAACAGCTTCGTTATAGACCCTTTTTGGAGGGTTTTTCATCGGGCGGCTTTGAGAGGGATTGAGAGTTCTTTTTTTACTCTCATGACCTCCCTCCCTCTTCCATCCTCATAATGTCTGCCCCCGGTAATTAGCATCCATTAGCTGTGATCAGTGTACGTTTCATTCCTGACCTGGAAACATGGTATTTTCTGTATACTAGCTACTGTTATTGTTTTCTTTTTTATTTCTGCTGGGTGGATTGTTGCCCGGTTAATCGCAGTTATACCATCCAACTTGTCGATTAAAATCTAAGGGGTATTTGTACCACCTGTGGTTTGTCTCTTTGCTTCTGGGGTCTCCTTGCTTTGATCTCTGGCGGCTGCTGTGATCGGTGTACATCTTGTGCTGGTTCTCTCTGGTCCCGCCCGGCGCATGTGGGCCTCCCGGGATGTTTTATCCTTGGGGGCCTTTCCTTTGGCGGCTCGGCACAGACGGCTGTCTTGCTGGGATGCCCTCTGCATCATCCGGCTTTTACCAGCCTCCATGGCCGCTGCGGGGGGCGCCATGTAGTGGAGGTTCAGGATCCCCCTGGTGCGATCGTTGTGATGTTCCACATTGGAGGCGGGTCAAATGATGTAGGGCTCCCCCCCCCCGGTGTTTGCCGGCTTTTACTAGATAAATGCTGCCTTGAGTTTCACCTTTCGTTCCTTTTTACACTGTGTGTAATCGTTGTGAACTGTGTTGCTATGGTTGTTAGGTCTGTTTAAGCTTTTATTTCAGACATGCGTGGTCGGGGCCCATAGAATCTTGGCCGGTGTTCTGCCGAGAAAGTTCCTCTCGGCAGATAAGGACCCCCATCCCCAGCCTGCGCAGTAGGAACCGGCGGAAATAGCCGAAGCGAAATACAGAAGAAATCAGCTGTACACGGCGCCTGTAAGGGGGCCCCTCGCGGGCTCGCTTCGCTCGCCATGCTTCGGGCACGGCCTCGCTGCGCTCGGCACTTTTTTATTCCCCCTCTAGGTCCACTTGGATGGAGGGGCTTCAGCCTGGACCTAGGGCGCAGGCGCCGTGTACAGCTGATTGAAGATTTTCATCTTCGGCTGTTTTCGGCGGCTCCTGGTCATTCGTACTGCGCAAGCGCAGCGCTTGCGCAGTACAGGGGGGAACTTATCCGCCGAGGGAACTTTCTCGGCAAGACACCGGCTATACGATTTGACAGGCGGTGATGGTGTGACACGGTGACGCCGCACATGGAGCGCCGCTGCGTCACACGCTGCTGCTACTAGCATATTTAAAGCCACGCCAGATGCGGTGTGTTGTTACTGCTCTGGACGGTGGACGGCAGGACGGTTCGATCGCTATCCCTTGGTATCACTACACAAAGGTGGGTCTTGAGTGGCGTATTCATCCCTCTTTTACAGTTGGCAGCTTGTACCTCTTTGGGATTTTTTTCTAATTTGAGGTTTCTTATCTGACTGAATACCCTCCCTATGCTATTCTTTTCTGTAGAGTATTCTTTTGTGGAAAGATACGGTGGAACTACAACAGATTAAAGTGGCTATTCATACATTTTCCAACTAAATTCACTATCGCCCGGTCTTTCATGTTTGGACCCCATGGAGGTATGATTTAATGGACCGGTTTGTTATACAAATGATGTTTCATAGCACTCTTAAATTACTGGGTCACTGAGCTATATATATTTTTTATATTTTTATATTCTCTTATATGTATTTCTATAGATCTTATTCTGATCAATATCTGGGGTAGAAGTCTTCATTTGCCCTCTCGTGTGGAGGTTCCCTGATCGGTGCTATTTGGGTGGATCAGTGTGGATAAGGGGGGACCTGCTGCCCACCTCATTGTTCCTTTGGACTTTGGGGTGGTGGATCTTGATACAGTCGCCGCCGGTTTTTCAGCAGTGAGTCTCTTATGGTGATTTGTCTGGGTATGATCTCTTTATATGATTATTATGCTGGATGTCTCTTATTTTAAAGCAACTGTTTAAATTTATATCCATTCATGTAATAAGGTATCTAATATGTTTAATTCTAATTCTATTGTATAGTGTGATTCCGTTCCACGACCTGTCCCTGATGAAGGGACGTCTTTACAGTCCCCGAAATGCGTCGGACCGTCTGGACGAACTTACGAATATCACTACCGCTCAACGCCATTGTTTTTAGTGGTTCTCTATTTTTCCCTTTTTTTGGATTTATTTTCCTATGTATATTTATATATATATACTGTTATTTTTTGTGAATGCTACATTGTATATTTTGAATAAATTATTTTTTTATCATACTTTTGTTGCCGTTAAAGTCCCACTGTTTCGGGGGTATCCTTTCTATCTCTCATTGCAGGGATGTTGGCAACTGTTATGGTCCAGTTGGATGGATCTCTTTTTAATTTATGTTTATTTAGGATGTGCTAATGATTATCACTTTGTTTATTTAAAGAGACAGCACAACACAATTTTTAAATAGGAGAGAGCAATAGTCTAGCAGTGCAAAGGATCAGGTAAGTATATTTTCTTCTCTTTGTCCCCACGACCTAAGCAAGTAATTAACCCTTTGCAGCACCACTATAAAGGTTAATTTTTAAGTTTTAAGCATATACCCATATACCGTATATTGCTTTCCTGCAAGGGGTGCTGTCCTAACCAGTGTGGTGCAGAGGCAGCAGCAGATAAGAAAGCTGAAAAGGCTTATGGTAACCTTCTGAATACACAGAACAAACTCCAGAGACATCTGTGAGCATCCCTACTGGACAGGAACCTGTCCCTAATCTAGGCCTACACTTCCTTCACAATCAGGTATCTGTCTCAAACTTCCCACACTGCAGGCGTCACCTAAGTGACCCGGAAAAGGCTATATATAACCCTTTATGAGTCCAAGATGACTGCCCCAGAGGGCTCTGTGTCCAATGAAACTCAGGCTCACCCAAGTCCATGGCAGGACACACATTGGTCTGCTGGGCTATATACTGTATAACCCCTTATGAGTCCAAGATGGCTGTCCAAGTCTTTTGAGAGCTCTGTGTCCAATGAAACTTAGGCTCTCCCAAGATGGCACCCAAACCCATGGCAGGAACCACATTGGTCTGATGGGCTATATAACCCCTTATGAGTCCAAGATGGCTGCCCAAGTCTTTTGAGAGCTCTGTGTCAAATGAAACTCGGGCTCTCCCAAGATGGCACCCAAACCTATGGCAGGAGCTACATTAGTCTGCTGGGCTATATATAACCACTTATGAGTCCAAGATGGCTGCCCAAGTCTCAAGAGAGCTCTGTGTCCAATGAAACCCAGGCTCTCCCAAGATGGTACCCAAGTCCATGGCAGGAGACACATTGGTCTGCATATATATAACCCCTTATGAGTCCAAGATGGCTGCCCGAGTCTCTTGAGATCTGTGTGTCCAATGAAGCTAAGGCTCTCCCAAGATGGTACCCGAGCCCATGGCAGAGGACACATTAGTCGAATGCCAGGCTCTCCTCTAGTGCCCAATAGTTAACATCAGTGGTCATACAATCGCCGCATCACCTACTAGTCCTAATAAATGACAGAGCTGCAGTGCTGTTCATCAGATTACCAGTGGGTTCACTAACACCCGCCTACACACAGTTCAAATACATATACCGTACATCTATTGTGTTACCTGCCAAAGAATCTGTAATTTTGGTTAGTTGAGCACAGTGGCTTAACGGTTAGCACCTCTGCCTTGCAGCACTAGGGGCTTTGGTTTGAATCCCAGACTGGCATTCTACCTGTGATTGCCATGGTTTCTGTCCAGAGTTCAAAGACATGCTGGTAGGGAATTGACTCCCGTCTAAAATGGCCCTAGTGTGAGATCAGGATTTTAGATTGTGAGCTCCTTGGGGGTGGAGACTGAGGGGATTTATGGGTAAATTGTTGGCTTTAAATAAATGCCTGTAATAACTAAATAATTGGAAGATCGCTTTTTCTCAGTCATGAATCTTTGCACCTGATGCACTGTCCAAAGAGCTAGAGAGGAGACACAGGGGTCTTATCCTTTCCCTACTCTATCCAAGCTTAAAGTGAATTTAAAACCAAAAATGTAATGTATTCCAGCCTACCAGTCCTTAGATGTGGTGGCGGCATTCATTTTATTTTTCACTTCACACTTTTTTTTTTCTTTTTTTTCACCTAGTGATCCTGCCAGGAACACACTTCCTGTCCAAGAGTGACAACCGTACTGTATTTAGGAGGGGCAGTGTTGTCACCCTAGGGAAGGAATGTGTTGGGTCTGAAACCACTTCTTCTGTGCCACCAACAACTTCAGTGCTCCAACCACCAACAAACCAGACTGCTTACCAGAACCTTAGACCTCACTAAATAGGAGGACTCCTAGCACTCTGTAAGAAATGCTTCAATCCCAGAAGGATGGATGACGTAACCATAATGCTCCTCCCTACATGTTTTGTCCTACGGGACGTTTTTTTCAAGGGGCCTCAGACTCCGACGGACTGTAAGCACGTTGTTATTTTATCACTTAAGCACAGTTTTCTTCTTTTTTCTTAATTACTTAAATATGTTAGGAGTATATAACATCTACCATCTTCATAACAGCTGGGGAGGTGTTTTGTAGTGTACTGAGATAGCAGGGAACAATGCTAACTGATACCAGTCCACAGGCAGCTTACAAGATTTCTGGCTGGATGCACAGATATATTTTCTACACTTGTTGAACAGATATAATGAAATTCTTTCAATTGTATATTTATTGGATCAGAGGGGAGCAAATTAGAGAAATGTATTGTAATGCCGCGTACACACGGGTGGACTTTTCGACCGGACTGGTCCGACGGACCGAGTCCGGCAGACAATTCGACTGCGTGTGGGCTTCTTCGGACCTACAGCGGACTTGGTCGAAAATCTGACGGACTTTAGATTTGGAACATGTTTCAAATCTTTACGTCGGAACTCCACCGGACCCAGTTCCTATCGAAAAGTCCGCTCGTCTGTATGCTAGTCCGACGGACAAAAACCGACGCTAGGGCAGCTATTGGTTACTAGTTATCAACTTCCTTATTTTAGTCCGGTCTACGTCATCACGTACGAATCCGTCGGACTTTGGTGTGATCATGTGTAGGCAAGTCCGTATGTTCGGAAAGTCCGTCGGAAGTCCGCTGAAAGTCCGTCAGATAGACTATCGGACCAGTCCGGTCAAAAAGTCCGCCCGTGTGTATGCTGCATTAGAGTTCACATACACTTTAAGCACATGTCGGGGGTACAGCAGCCCAGTCAATTAAAAATGGACCGTTGTGTTCGCGCGAAATATGAGAAAATAAATTCTTGACCCTACGCTTGGCGCAAAAATGCTTGGTGCTGTGGCACTATTCGGTTTTGCGCGTGGCACCCCAGCACATCGGCTAAAGAGCAGTGCAGGTTGGAAACTCGCACTATTAGGCATGCTATCCGGACCTGCACATGTGTGAACCTAGCCTAAGTATGTTTTCTAATGCATTCTTCAAACCCTTCCTGCTCAGCCCTGGCATCCCTTTAACAGGGTCTTTATACCGGGGGCGGGGGGTGACGGATCACATGACCACTGTGATTGGCTGTTACAGTGGTCACATAAACGAAAGCCAGTCTACGTCATCATTAGGGATGCGTTTTGAATGCGTTTTGTGTGCACAGCCCCAAAATCGCTTATGCGCTTTTAAGCGTCATGCATTCAAAAACTGCAGTAATCAATGCAGGGCACAGCAATACAAATATATAAATTGCAAAGATACAGTTAAAGGTGTTGAACTATAATTAGTAAGGTTTTTGCCACAAGCAGCTCTCTGGATACTCCATAAAACTTTCATTTCTGTTGCGGCGCCCCACATGAGCTGGTACGACAGGGGTTAATTGGCCTCTATTTTCCACATGGGATCTGGTGGGGGTCGATGAGTTTGGGTGGGGGGGGAGGGGAGTGAGAAAGGCTCTGCTGTGTTTGTGAAGAATTGCCAGCTCTGCCAGCAGCACTCGCCACCCTGCATGTCAATGAACCTCGGTGCTGGGGGATGGAGGGCATAGCGGGCATCAGATGTCCGTAGGGAGGTCCTGGAATCGGAAGGTCCCCCCTAACTGTTTCATAACAGTTTATGTGCCACTAAAACAGAATCTGACTCTGAAGTTTCATGGTTGGTTGGCATTGTAGTAGGTGGAAACTAGCGAATCGACTTTTGGCATTTTTATTTGATGGGAAATGAGCTCGAGGATTTCAGCGGCCTTCAGAGAATGCTAAAATTCCTGATTGGCTGTAGATATGGCTATGTTTAAAAATTCAGGCCAATCAAAATTTTGCAAAAAAATTATTTGCCCATTTGATCATCGCTCATTTCCAGCTGTTCCTGAAGAGAATGATCCCTGGTATGGTCTGTCCTCGAAATTAATCTCCTTATATTTTACGTTCTCCGGTTCCTCCTTCCCCCCCTTCATCAACATGTTAAAGAAATTTAAAAAAAAAAGTATCGGGTCGGGCCAGACAGCGCCTGCTGCACTGACTCTAGGGTTCCCAAACTGGCCAGCTAGGGGCTGCAGGGGGAGCCGGGGCTGCTAAGTTGGGGCACGCCAGTGGGAGGAGAGCCTATGCTGGGGCACGGAGCTGGCCTCTGCTCAGACACGACATACACATCCATGGCGTTGGGGGGGCCTCCTGTGCTCTGTCCTTGTCCCTATCTTGCACTCGGTAGGACACCAGCAAGGACTTTTTACTTCTCTTCATGGGAAGCCATGTCTGCAGTGCAGCCTTTTTACAGGGCATCAAAGCAGCCTGGGGAGCGGGGGGGGGGGGGCAACTGCCCCCCAGCCCAGTTCGGCCCTGAATATTTTTACCATATGTCCCCATTTCCTGGGGACAATCCCCATTTTGAGATTTCTGTCCCAAGAAAACATGCGTCCCGGCACTGCCCCCAGCCTCTTGGTGGTGTAGCATACAACATTCTGCTGTGTAAGTGACAACCCTAGAGGGGCAGTGGTGTTGTGGAGTTAAGTTTGAAGACCCAACTGCTGTCTTGGCTGGAAGTGATGGGAAATCTCTTCAACGGGTACACAGACAAAAGACCATTTGTAGTATAGCGGAGAAGGGTTAGATGAAGGGTTAGATGTTTCACAATGCTACTTGTACCTTCCCGTACTGTGAGAACCCCCTCCTTCCCCACCTATTCTTACAGCGCGCTCCAGAGACTGGTGATTTAGCATGAAGAAGGATTACGGTTTAATTATACACATCTCAGCTTAAGAAATAAGAAGCAATGCTTGAATGGAAATGTACAGTATGCATAAAATAGGGGATATATATGTGCCCGCTCAGCTTGCCTCTATCAGTTATTAGTCGTTCAGTCTCCTCGTGCTCGCCGGCTGTATAAACAGGCCACATTCTGACTAATTCTCCTATTCAGCGCAAGTGACTCATTTCTAATCGGCTTCATTTGGAGGACTCTTTGGAACGTGAGCTGCTTGCGGTACTGGGGCACGAGGATGGGGGTCTGCTTCGGCACCTGTTGTTTTTCATAAAATGTTGGAGAATGTGCAGAGAAAATATGGAAGCATTGCTCAGGGGGTGGGGGGGGGGGGAGTTCAACTTAAAAAAAAACACTTTTTGTGCTAATTAACCACTTGCTTACTGGGCACTTAAACCCCCCCTCCTGTCCAGACCAATTTTCAGCTTTCAGCACTGATGCACTTTGAATGACGACTGTCGGGGTCATGCAACACTGTACCCAAATGAATTTTATCATTTTTTTTCCCACAAAGAGGTTTTTTTTTGGTGGTATTTGATCACCTCTGCAGTTTTTATTTTTTGTTAAAATAGTTTAAAAAGACCGAATTTAAAAAAAAAAAATTATATATTTTTATATTTTGTTATAAAATTTTGCAAACAGGTAATTTTTCTCCTTCATTGATGTACGCTGACGAGGCTGCACTGATGGACACCTATAGGCTGCACTGATGGGCACTGATGGTCTACACTGATGGGCAACAATGGGCTGCACTGATGGGCGCTGATAAGGCGGCTCTGGTGGGCACTGATAGGCGGCACTGGTGTGCACTGACAGGTGACACTGAGAGGTGGCACTGATGGGTGGCACTGCTGGGCACTGAGAAGTGGCATTAATAGGTGGCACTGATAGGTGGCAGTGATGGGCACTGATAGGTGGCAGTGATGGACACTGATGGGTGGCAGTGATGGGCACTGATGGGTGGCAAAAATGGGCACTAATCAGCACTGGTAGGTTACACTGATAGGCAGCACTGCTAGGTGGCACTGATGAGGCACTGATTGGCACCACTGGTGGGCGTTGATAGGTGGCACTTGTGGGCATTGATAGGTGGCACTGGTGGGCACTGGCAGGTGGCAATGGCAGGTGGCACTGGCAGGGGGTACTGATTGGCACAGATGAGGGTACTGATTGGCATCCTCTTCGGGACCGATGTCCCTTGCACATCAGCCGGTGATCGGCTGAAAAAAAAAAGATTACCAAGCTTTTGTTTACACACCTGATAAGCTGTCATTGGCTGACAGCTGATCACGTGGTAAGGGGCCGGGATCGGGGACGGCCCCTTACTCGGATCTGTGATCACCCGAGTCTCAGTGATTCGGTGATCACAGCGCGCGCCCTGCAGGGAGCGTGCAAAGGGTCAATAGGAGAAGGGGCAAAAGGGCCGAATTGGCCGATAAGAGAAGCGATCCTATTGGCCACCAAGGAGGAGGGAGGAGATGCAGGGGAAGCCGCACCTCCGTGGAGCCAAGGAAGGAGGAGACGCAGGGTGAAGCCGCCACCTACCGCCCGGAGGAAGCCCGCGACCTAGATGGGGTAAGTGCAGGGACTGATCGACCGAACAGGGGGGGGGATATGGTGGGGGGTTTATTCCGCCCCCCAGAAGAAAAAGCACTTTAAGGTCATTGAGTGGCCTAGCCAGTCTCCAGACCTTAATCCTATAGAAAATTTATGGAGGGAGCTGAAACTTTAAGTTACCAAGCGACAGCCGAGAAACCTTAAGGATTTAGAGAAGATCTGTAAAGAAGAGTGGACCAAAATCCCTCCTGAGGTGTGTGCAAACCTGATAACCAACTACAAGAAACGCCTTACCTCTGTGCTTGCCAACAAGGGTTTACTCATTTTACTCACTGAACTGAAACTCTAAACTGAAAATTTATAACATTTGTATCGTGTGGTTTTTCTGGATTTTTGGTTGATATTCTGTCTATCATTTAAAATACACCTGTGATAAAACTTATAGACCTTCCATTTCTTTGTAAGTGGGCAAACTTTCAAAATCTGCAGGGAATCAAATAATTATTTTCCCCACTATATAAAACTGTCCAAGAAAGAAATTCTGAATTTACTTAAAGCTTTTTTCTGCAATGATTTTGACCAGAAAGGCACAAAATACCCCCAAAATAATATATCAACAACCCACCACTTGAAAGTTGCCAGACAGCAGAGGCATCCAAAGAGTCATCGCTAATTTCCATTAAGAGTCCATTCTACACTCAGCTAGCGGGGACAAAAACCCTGACGGGTCTCTGGACACCAGCCGGGAATCTGCAAGTTACTTGGCATCATAAGCAGTTTGAAGAAAAGTTACATAACTCCACAATGTCCACCAGATCCGACCATGAGTGGGGATGGGTCCTGTAAAAATGTTCTTCTCTGGAACCCAGTCCAAATAATGGGAAATTATATCATGGGACTTTAGACTCAAATGTAGAGCCTAATGGCTTTCTGCCCACTTTTATTCAACAAAATGTTCTACAGAAGTGTTCCCCTTGGAGGGGTTCTCACCATTGTTTAGAACAGTGGTCTCCAAACTGCGGCCTGGGGGCTGGATGCGGACCTTTGGTTGCCTTTAGCCGGCCCTTGGGGCAGTTTTCCTTTCACTGATACAAGATACTATTCGTCCCACTCACACCAACAATAGGGCAATATTCCTGCTACTGACATCAACAATGGGACACTATTTCTCCCATTGACAGCAACGATGGGGCACTAGCCTTCAAACTGACACCAATGGTGGTGCAGTATTCCTCCCACTGACACCAATGGTGGTGCAGTATTCCTGCCACTGACACCAATGGTGGTGCAGTATTCCTCCCACTGACTCCAATGGTGGGGCACTATTCCTCCCACTGACACCAATGATGGGACACTATTCCTCCCACTGATACCAATGATGGGGCAATATTCCTCCCAGTGACACCAATGATAGGGCACAATTCCTCCCAGTGACTCCAATGAAGGGGCACTCTTCCTCCCCACTAATACCAAAGATGCATCGTTTACTCTACTGATACCTGGACAATTTCTACTCCTAATGACCACAGTCTGACCCCTTCAAGTCTGAAGGAGAGTAAACTGACCCTTTTGTTTAGCAAGTTTGGAGACCCTTGGCTTAGAACAATATGAATCTTTTCAGTCTCCTGGATATTTAGGTCTTCCCCAACTTTTATTCTGTTTTTGCACAGACCCAAATTTCCTCTCTGGTGATGGCCAGGTCAATGCGTTTCTGATCACACCTGAGCAATTTAGATAGATAGACTGATTGATTTGGAATTTTCTGGCTGATCTTAGTTCATTTGTGGATCCATCCCTAATCTGATTGGTGACCTCCCATAGTTATCTGTCATCCTCATTCAGCACAACCAGCTCTGCTGGGACTATCATCATGCAGAGTGCTCAGTGCAGCCTCTGGTCACACAGCTGGATGGGTCATATTTAATCAGCTTCCTCTACATTTCCTGAAGCTGACAGAAAAGTCAATGATCCGGGCCGTCACGTCGATCGGAGGCTCTGCACCCATCACTACTAGGAAATTTAGATTATAGGAACTACATGCCATACCAGCCAGCTGAGAGTCAAAGGCTGTTAACCCTTCCAGACATCACAAAATGTGTTCTTGAGTTTGGTGATCGGCAGAGAGAACCCTGTGTTCCCGAGTTTGGTGATCGGCAGAGAGAACCCTGTGTTCCTGAGTTTGGTGATCGGCAGAGAGAACCCCATGTTCCAGAGTTTGGTGATCGGCAGAGAGAACCCCGTGTTCCTGAGTTTGATGATCGGCAGAGAGGACCCCATGCTCCTGAGTTTGGTGATCGGCAGAGAGAACCCTGTGTTCCTGAGTTTGGTGATCGGCAGAGAGAACCCCATGTTCCAGAGTTTGGTGATCGGCAGAGAGAACCCCGTGTTCCTGAGTTTGATGATCGGCAGAGAGGACCCCATGCTCCTGAGTTTGGTGATCGGCAGAGAGAACCCTGTGTTCCTGAGTTTGGTGATCGGCAGAGAGAACCCCATGTTCCAGAATTTGGTGATCGGCAGAGAGAACCCCATGTTCCAGAGTTTGATGATTGGCAGAGAGGACCCCATGCTCCTGAGTTTGGTGATCGGCAGAGAGAACCCCATTTCCTGGGTTTAGTGATCGGTAGAGAGAACCCTGTGTTCCTGAGTTTAGTGATCGGCAGAGAGCACCCTGGGTTTCTATGTTTGATCAGAAGAGAGCACCCTGGGTTTCTATGTTTGATCAGCAGAGAGCACCCTGATTTCCTGAGTCTGGTGACCAGTAGAGTGTGGCCTGCGTTCCTGAGTTTGGTGATTGGAAGAGATCCTCACTCTTCTGAAGTCTAGTACCACCCAACCCCCCATATTGGCCCATAGTGTCCCCCAACCTCTTACAGTATCCACAAGGCTTCCTAAGAGCCCTCAGTCTCCACAGTTCCTGCCAACCTCTCTGTGTCCCCAGCCCCCCCCCCCTCCCTAGCTTGCTGGAGAGGCTCCATCCCCTCATAGTGCCCCTCAACCTTATCCCACAATGCCCCTGCAAAACCCTCAGCCCCTTCCACAGACCTCATCCTCCACCATTGTCACCAAGCTTCCTACAGAATCCTCATCCCCTACCAGGCAGAGCCCTCTAATCCCCACCAGAATCTCCAGCTCCCCCCCCCCCCCAACAGTAACACCCAGCCCCACCCGGAGTCTTCCAGAATTTCAATACATATTTTGCAAGCCCATACTTTTATTGTGTGGGTATAAACTTTTTTCTTTTTACTGTTGGGGCATGGAAGGCTTTGTGAGCCTTTACCAGGCCCTCGGTCTCAATAAGGTTGAAAAACTCTGCTCCAACCTATCAATTCATTGTACATTGTTGAGGATTTCAATCTTGGTGATCTATTTATTGGTCATTATAGTGACCAATGACATTGGTCTTCATACAGTCTCCAGCTTTACAAGGCAATAGAGACCATTCACTATAGAAGACTATCATTGAGTGAGGCTACCAGCTGTGTCAGTACCACGGACAGCGAGGACGTCCCACTGATATTACTGACTGCTTCCAGCCTGGAGGGCGCACACATCATATATTACATCCACCGAGGACCCACCACTAAACCATAACATAAAATCCCCATAAACAGGTATTACAGGCAAGATCACAACAACCACAGATAGCTAACCAGGAGGAGGTCACCTACAGAGGCTTTTACTGACTCCTTCCAGCCTGAAGAGCACATAAATCATACATCACAGCCATTGAGAAGCTTTTACTAACACTATTATTATTATTATTTAATGTACTTATATAGCGCTGTCAATTAACGCAGCGCTTTGCATATACCTTGTACATTCACATCGGTCCCTACACTCAAGGAGCTTACAATCTAAGGTCCCTAACTCACATTCATACATACTAAGGCCAATTTAGACAGGATCCAATTAACCTAACAGCATGTCTTTGGAGTGTGGGAGGAAACCGGAGTACCCGGAGGAAACCAACGCAAGCACAGGGGGAGAACATGCAAACTCTAGGCAGGTAACACTACCCCATAAACAGGTATCACAGGCCAGATAAACAGGTACAAATAGGTATATTTTCCAAGCCTCACATCCAATTATACTATTGATTCTGATATGTCCAGGGGGGCTTCTAGCTCTTGTCATCAACGTTTTGATGGCCAAAAGGCTTGAGGTATTGCTATACCTGCTACAAAGTTTCATGATCAGCTTGGTAAATGTATGGAAACTGTGTAAGAAGGGGAAAAAAAGAAATGATTGGTCAAGAACTGAAACCATTTTCTCAAACCCACCACCACTCATTAAAAATCTGATTGCACAATCTCCTTTAATCTACCAACAGTTACATAATACAAAGGCCTGCCCGGATGGATACAAATTGATTGGATAGATTAGGTAGGTTCTCATAAAACATCGTTTTCGAAAATCAAAAGTTGATTGGACGGTCAGATTGTAGCATGTATGGTGACCCTTGTCGGGCAGGCCAATGTGCAGATCAAATTAGAGGAACAGCGCCCCCTAAGGAGCAATGTGCGAAGCCCACAGTGTGCATAGGGACCCTTAAAGTGGAACTTAAAGTGATTGTAAAGTCTTATATAGTTCATACATGTGTGTATCTCACGGTTTTAGCAGCTGCTTTATTTATTTTTTTGTTGTTTTTTCCTTGTTTTTCTTTTTTTATGGTATTTAGCGCGGTATTTTCCATTTTTATAACGATTGCAAAGTCTTGTTTATTAAAAAAAAAAAACACAAAAAAACAAACATGTTATACTTACCTCCTCTATGCAGTTGGTTTTGCACAGAGCAGCCCTGATCCTCCTCTTCTCGGGTCCCTCTTTGCTGCTCCTGGCCCCTCCCTCCTATCGAGTGCCCCCCACAGTCAGCAGCTTCCTATGGGGGCACTGGAGCCGAGTCAGAGCTCTGTGTGTCCATTCAGACCCGGCCCCGCCCCCTCTCTCCCCTGATTGGCCTACTTTGATTGACAGCCGTGGGAGCCAATGGCGCCGCTGCGCTGTCTTAGACAATCAGGGGGAGGCTGCTACACACAAAAAACATTTTTTTTTTTTTTTATCTTAATGAACAGAATGCATTAAGATAAAAAACGTCTGCCTTTACAACTCCTTTAACCCTTTCAATCAACATTGACTATTTTTAATCCTCATGCTGCCAGCATTAGTAAATAGATATAGGAATTTAGATCACTGGTTTTAAACTTTTTTTTTTTTTAAACATTTCTTTAGTTACTTCCTGGTTTCTGGCCTAGGCAAATGATGTCATACATCCCAGGAGCCTTCAGTAGGGAGGAGGGGCTTTCTCAGCTAAGCACACCGTCCCGCTTGCATGCCTGGGCTAAAGGCAGATGGATTCCAGGAAGTAAATACTACATGAATCACCTGCCCTTATTCAAGATGGCTACGAACAGAAATGCTAGGGGGTGTTTTTCAAAGTGATTTCTCAGCAAATGAAAGCATGGAGACATGGATGGGTGGGGGAGTTTGCTCTGACTATTAAAAATGATTTGAATTGAATTGTTATAAAAAGAAAAATAAATGATAAAAAAATAAAAAATGTAAAAAATAAATAAAAATGAATTGAATAGCGTTTTTGGTGTGTGGTGCTCAGATGCAGTGTAGGTCCACTTTAAGCATACCTCCCAACTGTCCCTGATTTGATGCAATGTCCCTCTGTCCCTCATTCCTCCTCATTTGTCCCTCATTTAGTCTAATCTTTATAGTTGTATATAAAATGCACTTTTTATCTATCAAAAAGTGATTCCCTGAGCTAAACCTTTCATTTGATTTCTAAATGGCTGCATTTGTACATTCCAAAAGCCAATATAAAAGAATAGTGGTGGTAAAAAAAACACTTGTGGGTTTAACCAATCTTACTTTTTTTTTTTGTACAATTCTCCTTTAAGGGGGCGTGGCAAGGGGTGTGTCCTATGCCCTATGCCTGCATACTTTTGCTGATAGGTGTCCCTCATTCCCATCTCAAATCGTTGGGAGGTATGCTTTCAGTTTACCACACATGTTACAATCCGATTGTACAACCTCCTTTAGATCTACCAAAGGGCCTGCCTGATTGGCTAAAAATCCACTGGATAGATTAGGTCGGTCCTCATAGTACATACCCTGTTCCCCGAAAATAAGACCTAGCGTGATTGTCGGTGATGGCTGCAATATAAGCCCTACCCCCCAAATAAGCCCTAGTTAAAGTCCTTGTAGGTCTTATTTTCAGGGTAGGGCTTATTTTCGGGGAAACAGGGTAGGGCTTATTTGGGGGGTAGGGCTTATATTGCAGCCATCACCGACAATCACGCTAGGTCTTATTTTCGGGGAAACAGGGTAGTTTTGGTAACTCAGAAATGAATTGCTGGGCGGGCCAACAGGCAGATCGAGTTAGAAGAACAGCGCCCCCTAGGGAGCAATGTGCCAAGCCCATAGCAATACCGGCCACTTCTTTATGGGTATAAATGGCCACCGACCACAACCGCCCTGCGACTGTGGCCCCTGTCAGTGGAACGTGACAGACCTATCACAACGGCGGACGCGTTAGGCATTCCACAAAAGCAGGCTCCTTTAATTAAATAGAAGGCAATTTGTGCAATTCAATAACTTAAAGCGACCAATCAAAAAAAAAAAAACGTAAATGACCACGCTGAAACCTGATTGGTTGGCATGGATTCCTATTACTGATTATCACTCCCGGTAAGCGCAAGTGACAGGCGGGTCACTGAGGGGGTTAACTAATAAGCAGCAGAGCTGAGCGTCACCGGCGCTTGCCGTCAGGGACAAAGACAACCCAGCCGGTGCAACAATCTCACCTCCGGATTTCTGTATAAAGACCGTGTACTGACCAATGAGAAAACCCCACCGGTCCAGAATCATGACACTGCAAGAGACCTGCACTTCAGGCATGCTAGAATGGCCTCTCAGCCAAGGTTATTGTGGATCAGTTTAGCATGCCTTAAAGGATATGTTAACCCAAGAATACAAATGTAATATATTATATATAGAATACAGCTTACCAGTCCTTAGATGTGCTGGCTGCATGAGGAGAGGGGAGATTTTCCCAATCAGAAGAGCAGCCCAGGGTGCTACTCCATAGATACAGAGCGAGGAGTGACAGCCGTCACCCTAGGACAGCAAGTAGATTGAAATGAAATCTCAAACAATGTCACAAGCCTTCTTTTCTGTGAACTACAAAACACCCCCCCTGTTAGAAAGATGAGAAGGGGGAGATGTTCTGTAGTCCAAATCAGACCAGCCTGGGGTGCTCAACCATAGATACAGGACGGTGAGTGACAGCCTTCACCCTAGGACAGGAAGCAGATTAAAAACTCAAACAATGTTATCAGCCTTCTCTTCTGTGAACTACAGAACATCTCCCCCCTGTGTTATAAAGATGAGGAGAGGGAGGTGTTTGTAGTTCAAATCAGACCAGCTTAGGGTGCTCCACCATAGATACAGGACGGTGAGTGACGGCGAGGTTGGTGAGTGACAGCTGTCACTTAGAGTAGTGTACTAAAATGAATCTCACACAGTGTTATCAGCATTCTCTTCTGTGAACTACAGAACATCTCCCTTTTTGCGAGGAGGGTAGTTTTGCAGAGGAACATCCTATGGCGCTCCTCCAAAAATATAGGATGGTAAGTGACAGTTGTCGCCTCAGGACAAGAAGTGCATTAAAATGAAATCTCAAACAAGTGCTAGCAGCCTTCTCTTCTGTGAACTACAAAACACCTTCAGCTTGTGCTATAAAGAAGAGGAAAAGGAAGGGGGGAGGGCGATTGTAGTCCAAATCGGAAAAAGGAACAGCTTAGGGTGCTCCTCCAACGATACAGAACGAGGAGTGACAGCTGTCACCCTGGGACAAGAAGTGTGCCAAACTGAAGTGTTATCAGTCTTCTCTTCTGTGATCTACAGAACATCCTCTCCCCCTGTAGTTTTAGGAGGAGGAGGGTTTTGTAGTCCAAATCAGAATCCCAGCCTAGGGTGCACCTCCATCAATACAGGAGGGCGAGTGAGAGTTATAACCTTAGGACAAGAAGTGCGTTGACATGAAATCTCAAACAGTGTTATCAGCCTGCTCTTCTGTGAACTATAGAACATCCCCCCCCTAGCTTTTAAGTACATCAGAGGAACAGCCTAGGGTGCTGCTCCATAGATACAGGATGGTGAGTGGGAGTTATAATCTTAGGACAATAAGTGCTTCGAAATGAAATTTCAGACAGATTTATCAGACTTCTCTTCTGTGAACTACAGAACACCATCACCATGTGCTATAAAGAGGAGGAAGGGGGGCAATTGTAGTCCAAATCAGAAGAGCAGCCTCAGGTGCTCCTCTAACAAGATGATGACTGAGAGTTGTCACCCTAAGACAAGATGTGCACTTTATTGAAATCTTAACCAGTGTTATCAGCCTTCTCTTCTGCGAACTACAGAACGCCTCCCCCAGTACTTTTAAGATGGGCGGGGGGGGGGTTGTAGTCTAAATCCAAAGAGCAGCCTAGGGTTCTCGTCCATGGATACTGGCTGATGAGTGAGAGTAATAACCTTACAGCAAGAAGTGCATTGCAATGAAATCTCAAACAGTGTTGTCAGCCTGCTTTAAAGGCTATAGAACATCTCCCCCCACTTGTGCTTTTAAGGGGGGGGAGGGGGCTTGTAGTCTATGTCAGAAAAGTAGCCTTCAACAATAAAGGATGAAGAGCGAGAGTTGTCACCATCGGACGAGAAGTGCACTGAACTGAAATCTCAAACAGTGTTATCAGCCTTCTCATCTGTGAACTACAGAACACCTTCACCATGTGCTATAAAGAAGAGGAAAGGGGGGGGGGCTGATTGTAGTCCACATCAGAAGATCAGCCCAGGGTTCTCCTCCATAGATACAGGATGGGGAGTGAGAGTTGTCACCTTAGGACAAGAAGTGCTCTGAAATTAAATCTCAAACACTGTTATCGGCCTTTTCTTCTGTGAACTATAAAACACCTCCCCCCTGTTGTATTAGGTCAGGGGGGCTTGTGGTCCACATCAGAAGATCAGCCCAGGGTTCTCCTCCAGAGATAAAGGACGAGGAGTGAGAGTTGTCACCTTAGGACAAGAAGTGCTTTGAAATGAAATCTCAAAGAGTGTTATCAGCCTTCTTTTCTGTGAACTATAAAACACCTCCCCCTGTTCTTTTGGTTCGGGGGGCTTGTAGTCCACATCAGAAGATCAGCCCAGGGTTCTCCTCCATAGATAAAGGACGAGGAGTGAGAGTTGTCCCCTTAGGACAAGAAGTGCTTTGAAATGAAATCTCAAAGAGTGTTACCGGCCTTCTCTTCTGTGAACTATAAAACACCTCCCCCTGTTCTTTTAGGTTGGGGGGCTTGTGGTCCACATCAGAAGATCAGCCTAAGGTTCTCCTCCATAGATAAAGGACGAGGAGTGAGAGTTGTCCCCTTAGGACAAGAAGTGCTTTGAAATGAATTCTCTAACCGTGTTATCAGCCTTCTCTTCTGTGAACTATAAAACATCCCCCTCCTGTTCTTTTAGATCAGGGGGGCTTGTGGTCCACATCAGAACTACAGAACACCTCCACCTTCTGTTATAAAGAAGAGAGGGCGGCGTTTGCAGTGCAGATCAGAGAGGTCACTGACTGAGGCGAACGGGTGGAGATTCCTGCCAACCATCCCGGGTGAGGACCCCCCCCCTTACCTTTGGCGATCTTCACCAGGGTGGGCAGACGGAACTTGCTAACCACGACGTCCAGGGGTAAGGACACCGAGCTCCATCCCAGCTCCGAGACGCCGGCTGCTATCTTCTCCATGGCGCTTCCGGGGATCCGGCATACCCAAAAAAATAAAAAAAAAAGAAGAAGAAAAAGTGCAGAAAGTCAGGGATCCAGACACGCCACCACCAGCGCCGCCGGCAGCATCAGCACCAGGGATGCCAGCACCGTCACCATCCGGGCACGGCGGGGGGAACCATCTGCTCCGGACTGTGCCATGCTTCCTGCGCTCCCAGTGAGCTGCTGGATTACATTCATAGATTTCTGTACAGGACAAGTAAAGAGAGAGAGAGAGAGAGAGAGAGAGAGAGAGAGGCACCACCCCCCCCCACCCCCACCTCCCTCCCCTCCGCTCTCCCACTCACTCCATCCCTCCATAGGGACCGTTCCTTTCAGAGATGATATTCTCCACCCCGCCCCGGGATGAAGAACGGGGGGGGGAGGGATGTGTGAGCATCCAGAGCAGACCCTGCAGGGTACAAGTCTCAGTTTGTCTTCTCATTCATAAAACACAGACCTGTAACCCATCGCACGCTGGCCTGCAACCCAACAGGGCGACCAATTCACAGCGGCGCGCCGCGCGTATCAACGTCTTTGGGCACCAGGGCAGCCCATTCATTTCAGCAGCAAAGGAGTATAAGCATCTTTTTTTTAATTTTTTTTTTAGCCTTTGCCCATTTTTAAGGCGAGGTTCACATTACTTACGCAAAATTGTGCGCTTTCCCATGAACGCCCCCCAAAAAAAAAAACGCACTGTCCGTTTTAAATTTTTAAATCCATTTTGATTCAATTTTTTAATTTTTTAAATTCAATTTTGTCATTGTTAATGGCACCACAAAGCGCCTTGAAAATGTGCAACAAACCAAACGGTACCACGCGTTTTCAGAAACTTTGATTCTCGCTATTAGGCGCAGGGTCGCCAGCCGCCAGTAAATTTACTGACAGTCCGTAAAAATCTGTTTTTTTTTTTTTTTTTTACAACTGCCAGTAAATATCAGGGGCTGATCATTTCAAGCTGTGTTGACTTTTTAACCACTTCAGCCCCGGAAGGATTTACCCCCTTCCTGACCAGAGCACTTTTTTTGCGATTCGGCACTGCGTCGCTTTAACTGACAATTGCGCAGTCGTGCGACATTGCACCCAAACAAAATTGTTTTTTTCCCCACAAATTATTATTATTATTATTATACAGGTTTTATATAGCGCCGACAGTTTACGCAGCGCTTTACAACATTACGGCAGTACAATTACAATACAATTCAAATAGAGCTTTCTTTTGGTGGTATTTGATCACCTCTGCGTTTTTTTTATTTTTTGCGCTATAAACAAAAAAAGAGCATCAATTTTGAAAAAAAAAAAATTTTTTTTTAACTTTTCTAACTGACAATGGCGCGGTCGTGCACCCAAACAAAATTGACGTCCTTTTTTTTTCCCCACAAATTATTATTATTATACAGGATTTATATAGCGCCGACAGTTTACGCAGCGCTTTAAAACATTAGGGCAGACAGTACAATTACAATACAATTCAAATAGAGCTTTCTTTTCGTGGTATTTGATCACCTCTGCGTTTTTTTTATTTTTTGCGCTATAAAAAAAAAAAAAAAAGAGCGACAATTTTGAAAAAAAAAGCTAATTTTTTTAACTTTTTGCTATAATAAATGTCCCCAAAAAAATATCTAAAAAACTTTTTTAGATATATTTTTTTATATATAAAAAAATGGTTTTCCTCAGTTTAGGCCAATATGTTATTCTTCGACATATTTTTGGTTAAAAAAAAAAAAAAATCATATATATATATATATATATATATATATATATATATATATATATATATATATATATAAATATATAATTTATTTTTATTTTTATTTTTTTTATATATATAAATATCGAACATTTTTTTTCAAAAGAACATATTTTTGGTAAAAAAAATTAAAAAATCATATATATATATATATATATATATATATATATATATAAATATCCAACATTTTTTTCAAAAGAAACTAATTTTTTCCTCAGTTTAGGCCGATATGTTATTCTTCTACATATTTTTGGTAAAAAAAAATAATAAAAAAATCATATATATATATATATATATATATATATATATATATATATATAAATATTGAAAATTTTTTTTTTAAAAGAAACACATTTTTTCCTCAGTTTAGGCCGATATGTATTCTTCTACATATTTTTGGTAAAAAAAAAAAAAAAAATCGCAATAAGCGTATATTGATTGGTTTGCGCAAAATGTATCGCGTCTATAAAATAGGGGATAGTTTTATGGCATTTTTATTTATTTATTTATTTTTTAATTAGTAATGGCGGCGATCTGCGATTTTTATCGTGAATGTGGCATTATGATGGACACATCGGACACTTTTGACACTATTTTGGGACCATTCACATTTATACAGCGATCAGTGCTATAAAAAATGTTGATTGCTGTGTAAATGACACTGGCAGGGAAGGGGTTAAACACTAGGGGGGCGATCAAGGGGTTAAGTGTGTCCTAGGGAGTGATTCTAACTGTGGGGGGGGGGGATGGGCTACCACTCACATGACAGTGGTCACTGCTCTCGATGACAGGGAGCAGTAGATCTCTGTCATATCACAAGGCAGAATGGGGAAATATTTTGTTTACATAGGTACTTCCCTGTTCTGCGGCTCTGTGACACGATCGCGGGACACCGGCGGACATCGCGTCCACGGGACCCGCAGGTACGGTCACGGAGTATGTGGCGCGCAGGATGCAGCGTCTTAAAGGGGACGTACCTGTACGCCCATTTGTGCAGCCGTGCCATTGTGCCGACGTATATCGGCGTGCGCTGGTCGGCAAGCGGTTAAGTGTAAATCAAGCAAATGACTTTGTTCTAGGTATTATCAGTGTTTACATATCAGGTTTATACTGTTCAAATATTCACTGTGTTAGTTTTCAATAGGAGTTCTGTCATTTCTCAGGTTGCCAGTAAAAAAAAGTGCTCCGCCAGTAAATTTTCCATGTTTTGTCAGTAAAAAATGCTGCGGGAGGTTGGCAACCCTGGCGTAGGGCTGCCTATTGGCACAAACGGGCTGCACTATGCGCCATGATGTGCGGGAACGGGCAGAAGCAAGCCCATGCTTGGTCGTACCTGTAGATGTGCGGGAAGGTCCATAAAGACATGGATGAGCAAGTTTGGGGTGGAAGAACTTGACTGGCCTGCACAGAGCCCTGACCTCAACCTGATAGAACACCTTTGGGATGAATTAGAGTGCAAACTGTGAGTCAGACCTTCTCGTCCACATCAGTGCCTGACCTCACAAATGCACTTCTGGAAGAATGGTCAAACCTTCCCATAGACACACTCCTAAACCTTGTGGACAGCCTTCCCAGAAGAGTTGAAGCTGTTATAGCTGCAAAGGGTGGGCCAACTCAACATTGAACCCTTCAATTCACACACGGTGAACCCAGAGATTGTGGTGTGAATTAACACTTAGCAATGCATTTTTTTGAGTGCAAAACTATGTGTCTTGCTGGCCATTAATAATGAATGGTGTCGCAAATACGGCGACCAAATTTGCACTTGTTCATGCTTGTGAATGCAGACTAAAGCCTCGTACACAGGATCGGATTTTCCGCAGACAAAGCCTTGGACTTTTGTCCGAAGGGCGTTGGCCCGAAACTTGTCTTGCATACAAACGGTACACAATTGTCAGCCAACAAACACGAACGTAGTGATGTACTACACGTATTACGAGCCCATAAAGAGGAAGTTCAATTGTCAGACACCACCCTTTGGGCTCCTTCTGCAAATTTCTTGTTAGTAGAAGTTTGGGGAGTGTTGATTCGTGCTTTTAATTTCATGCTTTTCATTTCGCACTTTTCAGTTAATTTCTGAGCGGCCGTTCGTCAACCAGACATGTTGCTGAATCGGAGGAGATATCGTGTTATTTATTATTGGCTTTGGAGTTATTGCTTTGACCCAAGTCCAGTCCAGGAACAGGAGGAGGAGGAGTTCTTGGACCAAAAATTGGTTGCTTTATTAATCGTGACCAATTATGTCATATGCCTTTGCTGCGGGAGCTCCAGGAGAATAATCCAAATGATTTTCGGTATTATCAGAATGATGGGCCCCTGCTCTCACCAACTCTTGGCATTGTCGATCCCCTATATTAAGAAGCAGGACTCAAGCATGAGGCTTTTATTTTATTTTTTGGTTGAATAATAATGATTGGATTTGGTATACTTTCTATATTTTTGGATGCATAGAATGTACTTTTTGGTTAAGTTCTATTGGCAGATAGCATGTCTAATTTTATTTGTTTTCTTTTTTTAATGCACAATAAAAAAATTATGTAGAATAATACTTGGCTCTGTGTTTTACTTCAAATGACAGTTTGGGAGTAGGCAGTTACCTTTTATAAAATAGAATGTAAAATTGACAAGGGACACCAACATAGTTGTATCTTTGATCTTTAAAACTACAGATAATGGTGTTGTGGTAACTTGCCCAAATAAAACAAAATAAAAATAATAATATTATTCTTGATATCACTAGAAAAAAAAAGGCTTTTAAAATACGTTTGGCAGAACTCCATCAGTATCACCAGCAAAGCAGCTTCATTATTATCCCATTAAAGAAGAAGAGAATTGTGCGCTGCATTTCAACATTTCATAATTTGCCGCGTCACGAATATTAATTCTGCATTACGAACGCTAGATTACAAGATCGACCGCTTCCGGCTCGTCCTTGCTTCCGAGCATGCGTGTTTGTACTTTGGACACCGAATAAACGCATGGACAATATTTCAATGATCCTTGGTGTCCTGGCGGCATACACTTTGGTCTATGGCCCCGGTTTTTAGTCGGCGTTTGCCGCGGCACCTGTTTACGCCCCCTATTTTGTAGACGTGCCTTTTCGAGGAACACGTGCGATGGAAATATTATATATTACAGGGCTCAAAAAAAAAAAAACATGCATCCCTTTTGCAGGCACACAGCACTGCCGTTAGTTCTAAATTGAATGGCACAACATTAATTCCTAATGGCACGCATTTTATTGCGGCACACACTTAAAAAAGAAAGAACGGTCATGCCCCCCTTTTTGTGCAAAGTTTTATGTGTAGGGCAGTCCATAGAAACGAAAGAGTGAAGAAATATGTAAAAACACTTGCGCACTGCATAGGTGTGAATGGAGCCCAGGGCATGACATCACATTGGGTGACCGTGCATTTGTGCGCAAGTTTTTTTTTTTTTCAATTTTATTGGGCTGCCCTATGCGTGACAAATGCGCCAAAGAAGCTCCTGTGCCTTTTTTTGGGGCTTTTTTTTTAACCCTGCATTTTAACGAGTTTGTTGCACGGCTTGCAATGCGTAAAAATGTGCATTTGCTGGCCATGTTCGGAGTGCCATTAGCAAATAATGGTGCATTAGTGATTAAGGACACTGCAAGGGCGATGCACGTTTTGTGCAAGTTCCATAGAACTGTGGATGCAACCTAAATTATATTATGAGGGGTTCCCACCATCCCTGTGCTGAGTTTCTAGGTCTATATGCCTGCTGTGTTTATTATCAGGGGTTCCCATCATCCCTGTGCTGGGTTCCCATGTCTGTATACCTGCTGTGCCCATTATGAAGGGTTCTCACCATCCCTGTGCTGGGTTCCCGGCTCTGAACACCTGCTGTGCCCATTATGAGGGGTTCCCACCATCCCTGTGCTGAGTTCCCGGGTCTGTATACCTGCTGTGCCCATTATGAGGGGTTCCCACCATCCCTGTGCTGGGTTCCTGGGTCTGTACAACTGCTGTGCCCATTATTAGGGGTTCCCACCATCCCTGTACTAAGTTCCCAGGTCTGTACACCTGCTGTGCCCATTATGAGGGGTTCCACCATCCCTGTGCTGGGTTCCTGGGTCTGTACAACTGCTGTGCCCATTATTAGGGGTTCCCACCATCCCTGTGCTGGGTTCCTGGGTCTGTACACCTGCTGTGGCCATTATGAGGGGTTCCCACCATCCCTGCGCTGAGTTCCCAGGTCTGTACACCTGCTGTGCCCATTATGAGGGGTTCCACCATCCCTGTGCTGATTTCCTGTGTCTGTACACCTGCTGTGCCCATTATGAGGGGTTCCACCATCCCTGTGCTGAGTTCCCAGGTCTGTACACCTGCTGTGCCCATTATGAGGGGTTCCACCATCCCTGTGCTGAGTTCCCAGGTCTGTACACCTGCTGTGCCCATTATGAGGGGTTCCACCATCCCTGTGCTGAGTTCCCAGGTCTGTACACCTGCTGTGCCCATTATGAGGGGTTCCACCATCCCTGTGCTGAGTTCCCAGGTCTGTACACCTGCTGTGCCCATTATGAGGGGTTCCACCATCCCTGTGCTGAGTTCCCAGGACTGTACACCTGCTGTGCCCATTATGAGGGGTTCCACCATCCCTGTGCTGAGTTTCTCGGTCTGTACACCTGCTGTGCCCATTATGAGGGGTTCCCACCATCCCTGTGCTGGGTTTCTGGGTCTGTACACCTGCTGTGCCCATTATGAAGGGTTCCCACCATCCCTGTGCTGGGTTTCTGGGTCTGTACACCTGCTGTGCCCATTATGAAGGGTTCCCACCATTCCTGTGCTGGGTTTCTGGGTCTGTACACCTGCTGTGCCCATTATGAGGGGTTCCCACCATCCCTGTGCTGGGTTTCTGGGTCTGTACACCTGCTGTGCCCATTATGAAGGGTTCCCACCATTCCTGTGCTGAGTTCCAAGGTCTGTACACCTGCTGTACCCATTATGAGGGGTTTCCACCATCCCTGTGCTGAGTTCCTGGGTCTGTACACCTACTTTGCGTTATAAGGGGCTTGAAGTGTTTGTATAGCCATTTTTTTTAGTCTTGGATAGCATAACCACCCCCTTAATGACCGGGCAATTTTTTTGCTATACAGCACTGAGCTACTTTAGCTGGCAATTGCGCTTTCATGCAACGCTGTACACAAGTTAAATTTGTATTATTTTTTCACACAAATAGAGGTTTCTTTTGGTGGTATTTGATCACCACTGGGTTTTTTATGTTTAGTTATATAAACGAAAAAAAAAAAAAAACGTTTTGAAAGAAAAATAAATATTCTTACGTGTTTCAATAAAACATATCCAATAAAAAAATGTAAGAAAAACATATTTCTTCATCAATTTAGGCCGAAATGTAAACAGCTACATATTTTTGGTAACAAAAAATCCCAAAAAGCGTATGTTGATTGGTTTGTGTGAAGGTTATAGCGTCTACAAACTATGGGATATATACTGGAATTTGTATTAATTTGTTTTTTATATTAGTAATGGTGGTTATCAGCAACTGATACTGGGACTGTGATGGTGCGGCAATCTGTGCTCGCACGCAGAAGCGGACGCATACGTAAGTCACGCCCACAGTGTTCAAACAACACATGTGAGGTATAGCTGCGATCGTTAGAGCGAGAGCAATAATTCTAGCCCCTCCTCTGTAACTCTAAACAGGTAACCTGTAAAAAAATGGAAGTACCGCAGTTTGTCGCCATTCCACGACCATGTGCAATTTTAAAGCATGACATGTTAGGTATCTAGTTACTCGGTGTAATATCTTCTTTCACATTATAAAAAAAATTGGGATGTCTACTGTGTTTTTTTGTTTTATTTTAATTAATTTGTGTAAAATAGACCGCTGCGCAAATATTGTGTGACGTAAAATATTGCAACGATCGGCATTTTTTTTCTCTACGGTCTCTGATAAAAATAAAAATAAAAATAAATATATAAATATATATATATATATATATATATATATATATATATATATATATATATATATATATATATATATGTATGTATGTATGTATGTATGTATGTATGTATGTATGTATGTATGTATATATATATATATATATATGTATGTATGTATGTATGTATATATATATATATATATATATATATATATATATATATATATATATATATATATATATATATATATATATATATATATGTGTATGTATGTATGTATGTATGTATGTATGTATATATATATATGTGTATATATATATATATATATGTGTATATGTATATATATATATATATATATATATATATATATATATATAATGTTAATACAAATTTAAACTTGTAAACAAAAAGTTCCAGAAAAGGCCTGGTCTTCAAGTGGTTAAACGAAAATCGTACGATCTGGTATTGTACGAGAAACATTTTCATGCTTGCTTCATTGGATATTGGATTTCGCACAACCCATCCTGATCAGCTCCCAAAAGCTGTGTACTAACCATCAGCTTGGCGTACGATCGCATCGAAAGCGGTATTTTTCGTACAATTTTCTGGTTGTGTGTACGGGCCTTTAGAAGAGACTTTCTGCAATTTGGAGAGATTTCTGCTGACTTCTTGATGTGTCTTTAGGACAGGCTATAGAGGGAAGTCTCCCCGGTTGGACACAGATGGGAAAAAACCCAATGAGCTCCTGACATGAACAAGCCGTTTCGTTGGGTCAGAGACCATTGACCAAGAAGTCAAGGAAGGATAGTAATGACTAGGGATGGTTGAATCAGGAGAATTGCCAATTCATCACTATTCTATTCTCCTGAATATTAAAAAGTATATTCACCCAATCTGCTAAGAATGAGGCATTCTAGGAAACCAGCCTAGATTCACCAATTTTATGAACTTACTCAGATTGGACAAAATTGTTCATTACTAAGTATGCCGGCACTGAGACTTTTCCCCTCAACAATGGTAGACCCCTCATTTGTCTCCTGGCGTGTTCCTTTAATAAAGGCTTTTTTGCTCAGAGAGGTAATGGAGGGGTTAAGCCATTAATTACCTGTTCGCCTCCTCCGGAATCAGAAGAGGGAATAGAAACTCTTCTCATCGATCCTCCAGAAGGATTTCGTTAGAGGTGGAGGAGGTGGGGGGGATGAGGAGGATTTAAATCACATAAGTGGATCCTGTTGCTTAACATACAGCTAATTGCATTCATATACTGAGAAGGAAGCAGGAGGGGGACTGGAGGACATAGCTGGAGCCTTCTTAAAGGGTCAGTCCACCAAGAGCTGATGTCTCAGCAGATGCCGGAGAGGTAAACCAGCTGACAGATTATTCTGTCTCTCTGGGACATCTCTATGGTGAGATCTCTGGAGCAATGGAAAATACCACATTTTACAGTTGCCACCAAGACAGTAAATGATGGGAAATCCAACATCTTACAGCTGTCCCAGGACACAAAGTGAAGGGAAATCCTACGTTTTACATCCGTTACCAAGACACAAAGGCAGGAGAAATACCAAATTTTTACAGTTGCCACCAAGAAACAAAGTGAAGAGAAATCCCAAATTTTACAGTTGTCACCAAGACACAAAGTGAAGAGAAATTCAAACATTTTACAGTTGTCACCAAGACACAAAGTGAAGAGAAACCACACAATTTTACTGTTGTCACTAAGACACAAGGGGAAGAGAAACCCAAAATGTTATAGTTATCACCAAGACACAAAGTGACGAGAAATCCCAAATTTTACAGTTGTCACCAAGACACAAAGTGACGAGAAATCCCAAATTTTACAGTTGTCACCAGGACACACAGTGAAGAGAAATCCCAAATGTTACAGTTGTCACCAAGACACAAACTGAAGAGAAATCCCAAATTCTACAGTTGTCACCAAGAAACAAAGTGAACGGAAATCCCACATTTTTCAGTTGTCACCAGGACAGTAAGTGATGGGAAATACAACATTTTATGGTTGTCTCCAGGACAGAAAATTATTGGAGATCCAAGGTTTTACAGTTGTCATCAGAACAGTAAGTGATTGGAAATCCAAAATGTTACTGTTGTCACCAGGACAGAAAGTGAAGGGAAATCCTACGTTTTACATCCGTTACCAAGACACAAAGGCAGGAGAAATACCAAATTTTTACAGTTGCCACCAAGAAACAAAGTGAAGAGAAATCCCAAATTTTACAGTTGTCACCAAGACACAAAGTGAAGAGAAATTCAAACATTTTACAGTTGTCACCAAGACACAAAGTAAAGAGAAACCACACAATTTTACTGTTGTCACTAAGACACAAGGGGAAGAGAAACCCAAAATGTTATAGTTATCACCAAGACACAAAGTGACCAGAAATCCCAAATTTTACAGTTGTCACCAAGACACAAAGTGACGAGAAATCCCACATTTTACAGTTGTCACCAGGACACAAAGTGAAGAGAAATCCCAAATGTTACAGTTGTCACCAAGACACAAACTGAAGAGAAATCCCAAATTCTACAGTTGTCACCAAGAAACAAAGTGAACGGAAATCCCACATTTTTCAGTTGTCACCAGGACAGTAAGTGATGGGAAATACAACATTTTATGGTTGTCTCCAGGACAGAAAATTATTGGAGATCCAAGGTTTTACAGTTGTCATCAGAACAGTAAGTGATTGGAAATCCAAAATGTTACTGTTGTCACCAGGACAGAAAGTGAAGGGAAATCCCAAATTTTACTGTTGTCACCACGACACAAAGGGAAGAGTAATCACAATTTTTACACTTGTCACCACGACACAAATGGAAGAGAAATCCCACATTTTACAGTTGTCACCAAGACACAAAGTGAAAGGAAATCCCAAATTTTACTGTTGTCACCAAGACACAAAGGGAAGAGAAATCCAAAATTTTACAGTTGTCACCAAGACACAAAGTGAAAGGAAAGCCCAAATTTTACTGTTGTCACCAAGACACAAACGGAAGAGAAATCCAAAATTTTACAGTTGTCACCAAGACACAAAGTGAAGAGAAATCTCAAATTTTACAGTTGTCATCAGAACATTAAGTGATTGGAAATCCAAAATGTTACTGTTGTCACCAAGACAGAAAGTGAGGGGAAACCCCACATTTTTCTGCTGTCACCAAGACACAAAGGAAAGAGAAATCACAATTTTTACAGCTGTGAAAGGTCAAAGTGAAGAGAAATTCCAAAATTTACAGTTGTCACCAGAACAGTAAGTGATGGGAAAGCCAACATCTTATGGTTGTCTCCAGAACAGAAAATTATTGGAGATCCAAAATTTTATAGTTGTTACCAAGACACAGAGTGAAGAGAAATTCCAAAATTTTACTGTTGTCACCAAGACACAAAGTTAAGAGAATTCTAAAATTTTACAGTTGTCACCAGGACAGTGAGTGATGGGAAAGCCAACATTTTATGGTCGACTCCAGGACAGAAAATGAATGGAGATCCAACATTTTACAGTTGTAATTAGAACAGTAAGTGATTGGAAATCCAAAATGTTACTGTTGTCACCAGGACAGAAAGTGAAGGGAAATCCCCAATTTTATAGGGAAGGGAAATCCAAAATTTTACTTTTGTCAGCACTACACAAAGTGAAGGGAAATCCAACATTTTACAGTTGTCACCAAGGCACAAAGTAATGAGAAATCCCAAATTTTACAGTTGTCACCAGGACAGTAAGTGATGGGAAATCCAACATCTTATGGTTGTCTCCAGGACAGAAAATCATTCGAGATCCAAAATGTTACAGTTGTTACCAAGACAAAAAGTGAAGAGAAATTCCAAAACGTTACAGTTGCCACCAAGACACAAAGGGAAGAGAAATCCCAAATTTTACAGCTGTCACCAAGACACAAAGTGTCAATCGGATGTCCACCACATCAATCTGCTGATAGTGGTTAGGGCTTGTACTGAAAACAAAGCAGAAATCACTAGTAGTGCAAAATGTTTATTAAAAAGGCTAGACTCCAATAAGTAATGAACTCACATGAAATTTCATAAAACTTCAGCCAAATGATAAAAAATACTCTCAGGATCTGTTTACTTTCTACTTCCAGTTTTTGGCTCCTGTGACCAGAAATCCAAAATCAGAAGGAATAAAGGCCAGTTTTAATTGAATCCAGACTCTAGTATCAAAAAAATCCAACACATACTGGGAGTTCAAAGGATCCCTCCAATATCATCAGTCCAGAACAAGCCCTGATGAAGGGGGACCCTTTCCACGTAACGTGTTGGCCTTTTATTGTCATTCCGCCTGCATTAGACATGTATGGCGATACATTGTTACGTAGCAGTTTATCTAATGTGAATTAAATTTATATTTAGAATTTAATTCTGACTTTTGTATCTTGCAGAACGGAACATCCTGATTTTAATTACAGCAAGAAAATGTACAAGAAAAAGTGCCAAAGTGACCTTTTTGTTTGTTCATGGAATCCCACACACATGGATGCTTCTTCGGCGTGATTACAAAAAAGTTGTAGTGCAAGGAGGTTTGGAATTGTGACACGCAGACTGTAGGCAACAGTAATGTTTTACGTATTCTGGCTAAATATGTCCCCAGGCTTCCCCGCTCCATCCAAAGGTAACAGTTTCTATTTTTTTCCTCCTGTAATTATTACAGGGTTACATGGTAACACGCGTCTATGTATATGATAGTGGACTTTGTCTCCATCTTGTGGTTCGTTTACATAATACAAGAGACCTGGCTGACACACAGCTCACTATAAAAATTTTTGCATAATAGCATTATTATCATTATTATTATTATTATTTATTAACAGACAAATAATAATAACAATAATAATACCAAAAATAATTATAATAATTTTATTATTTATAAAATAGAAGTATTATAATTTATTTATTATGAAATAATAATAACAATAGTAATAATTAGTATGTTATTATTTATAAAATAGATTATTAGTATTTATTATTTATAAAAAATAATATTAATAACAACAATAAAAAATTATATTATTATTTAATTATTATTTATAAAGAAGATTGATTATTATATCATTATTATTTATAAAATAGAAGAAGTATTATAATTGATTTATTCATTATAAAAGAATAATAACAATAGTAATAATTAGTATGTTATTATTTATAAAATAGATTATTAGTATTTATTATTTATAAAAAAAATAATATTAATAATAATAACAATACAAAATGATATTATTATTTCATTATTATTTATAAAGAAGATTGATTATTATAGTATTATTATTTATAAAATAGAAGAAGTATTATAATTGATTTATTTATTATAAAAGAATAATAACAATAGTAATAATTAGTATGTTATTATTTATAAAATAGATTATTAGTATTTATTATTTATAAAAAATAATATTAATAATAATAACAATAAAAAATTATATTATTATTTAAATATTATTTATAAAGAAGATTGATTATTATATTATTATTATTTATAAAATAGAACAATTGTTATTGTTTTTTTGTTTTTTGTTACAGCAGTTCCCAGCTGTTTCTCTTTTGTCTCCCAGCTTGTCTTTCCACCCACAATTCTCATGCTTGATGTATAGATCTGTATTGGCTTTACCAACCATAAATATGAAAGTGACGGTAATTTATATATTATAGCAAGATTATAAACGACTTACTTTTAAAGTGGACCAATGCTGAATAGTTGAAGAATAAGAGCGCATATTTTCCCCTTTAAAGTGACCCAACTGATCCCCCAACCACATCCTCCCCAGAGATTCATACTTACCTCCATCTGACCCCTCCAGAGATCCTTCGCCATAAGTCGCCTGTCTCCTGGCCGCGCATGCACAGTAGAGTCCCATGGAAATCAATTCCCAGAGGCTGCAGCAGACTGAGGTAAGTATGGATCTCTGTAGGGGGGGGGGGGATCGATTAGGTCACCTTAAAGGGTGACTTATTCTTTAATAGAAAGCTGAACTCTAGACAGATATAACAAACACAGCTCTGTAATCATTAATACATTTTTGAATGAATTTTTAAAACGCAAGCAACGTAAGTACCTGAAAGTGACCTGGTAGCCTCTTGCAGTCCCTATGTAGCAGAGCTGAAGTGTGAGAGGAAGAAACCATATAAAGGAAGCCAGTTAGATCTGACAAGGAGCATGCCGATAGGAGGAGAGAGCAGAGTGACAGAGAGCTGAGCCTATCACTGTGCTGCTTCTCCTTTCAATGTCCAGTTACAGGCTGGGGGCCGACCTATTATGACCTGGGTTGAATGATGCTGGCCATCAGACTGAGGACATCTAGTGGTGGAAAAAAATACTGCGCGGGAAATCTCTGGGTGAATGTATCAGCAAAAGCTGGTTTTGTTGTTATATCTTTTATTGGACTATTCCTAAAATTCGAACCCAGAGAAAATACTGCTACTGGCCCCCTTTGGTGATACTCACAGGTCCAAAAGCCTGGGTGGGACCATCGCTCTCTGATTATGGAAAGGAATAGTTTGATTTATCTGTCTGTCTGTCTGTCTGTCTCCAGATATATATATCATATATGGGCAGGTGTGAAAAAAAAATTGGAAATTAGGAATGTTTTCAGAAATAGAAGTGTTAATTGTTTATTTTATCAATTAACAAAATGGAAAGTAAATGAACAGAAGAGAAATCCAAATCAATTTAATATTTGGCGTGATCCCCCCTTTGCTTTAAAACCTACCATCAATGCTTCTAGGTACACTTGCACACAGTTTTTGAAGGAACTCAGCAGGTAGGTTGTTCCAAACATCTTGGACAACTAAGCACAGATCTTCTGTGGATGTAGGTGGCTGCCTCACATCCTTCTGTCCCTTCATGTAATCCCAGACAAACTACATGATGTTGAGATCAGGGCTCTGTGGGGGCCAAAAACCATCACTTTCAGGACTCCTTGCTCTTCTTTACACTGAAGATAGTTCTTAATGACATTGGCTGTATGTTTAGGGTGCTTGTCCTGCTTCAGAATAAATTTGGAGCCAATCACGTGCCTCCCTGATGGTATGGCATGATGGATAAGTATCTGCCTGTATTTCTCAGTATTGAGGACACCATTGGTCCTGACCAAATCTTCAACTCTATTTGCAGAAATGCAGCCCAAAACTTGCAAGGAACCCCCACCATGCTTCACAGTTGCCTGCAGACACTCATTATTTTACCGTTCTCCAGCCCTTCACCAACAAACTGCCTCCTGCTACAGCCAAGTATTTCACATTTTGACTCATCAGTCCAGAGTACCTGCTGCCATTTTTCTGCACCTCGGTCCCTATGTTCTCCTACATAGTTGAGTTGCTTAGCCTTGTTTCCACATCAAGGGTATGGCTTTTCGACTGCAATTCTTCCATGAAGACCACTTTGGGCCAGACTTTTCTGGACAGTAGATTTTTGTACCTGGGTCCCACTGCTTTTCCCCAGTTCTGTGCTGATGGCACTGCTGGACATCTTTCGATGTGGAAGGGAAGTAAGCATGATGTGTCTTTCATCTGCTGCATTAGGTTTCCTTGGAAGACCACTGCGTCTACGGTCCTCAACTTTGCCCGTTTCTTTGTGCTTCTTCAAAAGAGCTTGAACAGCACATCTTGAACCCCCAGTCTACTTTGAGATCTTTTAACCAACTCAATACAGGGCATTTTAACCCCCTTCCTGCCCAAGCCATTTTTCAGCTTTCAGAGCTGTAACACTTTGAATGACGATTGCGCGGTCATACAACACTGTACCCAAATGAGATTTTTAATTTTTTTTCCCCACAAATCGAGCATTATTTTGGTGGTATTTGATCACATCTGCGGTTTTTATTTTTTTTGCTATAAACAAAAGAAGAGGGACAAGTTTGAAAAAAAACACAATATTTTTTACTTTTTGTTATAATAAATATCCATTTTTTTTTTTTAAACACATTTTTTCCTCAGTTTAGGCCGATACTTATTCTTCTACATATTTATGGTAAAAAAAAAATCACAATAAGTGTATATTGATTGGTTTGCGCAAAAGTTATAGCGTCTACAAAATAGGGGATATATTTATAGCATTTTTATAATTTTTTTTTTATACTAGTAATGGCAGCGATCTGCGATTTTTATTGTGACTGCGATATTGTGGCAGACACATCGGAAACTTTTGACACATTTTTGGGACCATTCACATTTATACAGTGATCCATGCTATAAAAATGCACTGATTACTGTATAAATGTGACTGGCAGGGAAGGGGTTAACACTAGGGGGTGATCAAGGGGTTAACTGTGTTCCTAGGGAATGTTTCTAACTGAAGGGGGAGGGGACTCACAAGGGGAGGAGACCAATCTGTGTTGCTCTGTACTGAGAACACACATCAGTCTCCTTCCCTCTCTGACAGGACGTGGATCTGTGTGTTTACATACATACACAGATCCACGTCCTGCCGTGTTACCGGGCAATCGCGTGTGCCCGGTGGACATTGCGGCCGTCAGGCACGCGCATCGGGTGCCCAGTGACACGGCAGGCGCGCGATGGCCGTCGGCGGTGCGTGCGCCCTCTGGTGGGTAGGGAAGGCGAGGGCGTCATATGACGCCCTCCCAGAACGAGAGCCGCGCCGCCTCGCCGCCTCGCCGTCATATGACAGCTGGCGGGCGGCAAGCGGTTAAGCTGTGTAGGAGCTTTAAGCCTCCTACAAAGCTGAGATGGTTGAAACTTTGAATTTTCATGCTAAAAAAGTTGCTGTGATCTGTGTACATGGGGATAACCGAGGGTATCCTATAGCCACTGTTAACTTTAAAACTGATTTGGGTATGGTGACCCATCCGGTCGGACTTGTGCCCCACTTGATACACGAGGCTATCATTGGTAGGGACTTCCCTAAGTTTTGAGAACTGTGGGATCGTCCTGACCCGGTCGCAGTAATTGACTCAGTGGCAAAGCCAGAACTCCTGGTCGACACCGACAATGTGGATTCGGGGGACTCGTCTCAAGGTTCTCTGGGTTTTCCCTTCTCGGTTATGGCGGGGGAACTGGAGGAGCCTGGGTAAGTCCCCACAACCAGTGAAGGTGGACAGCCTTCTGCTGACTCTGAGGCTACGTTAGAGTTTGCTGACCTTAATGTGCACAAGGAAACTTTGGTACCGAGCAGAGAAAAGACCCTACCCTTGCCAGGGCCTGGGAAAATGTAGTAGTGATTAATGATGTACCTGTCGAACAAGGGGACAGGCCCTGTTTTCCTTATTTCAGGAGCAATGAGGATTTACTGTATTGTGTATGTGAAAAGAATGATGGAATTGTTGAACAGTTGGTGGTCCCTAAGCCATACAGATGGGTGGTGTTGGAACTTGCCCATGGGCACTTGCTAGGAGGTCATTTAGGGGTTGAGAAAACCACAGAAAGAGTGTTGCACAGGTTTTACTGGCCCAGGATACAGAAAGATATTAAGAATTTTTGTCAATCCTGTCCTGTGTGTCAAATGTCAGCCCCACTACCCCAATTCCGAAGTCCTTTAGTGCCTTTACCTATTATTGAAGTGCCCTTTGAGAGGATCACCATGGACCTGGTGGGCCCATTCCCTAAGTTTGCCCAGGGTCATCAGCATATTCTTGTAATCATGGATTACGCTACCCGTTACCCCGAGGCAGTTCCCTTATGCACTGCATCTGCTAAGAACATTGCCAAAGAACTGTTCATGGTGTTCAGTCGGGTTGGGATCCCTAAGGAAGTCCCTTACAGACCAGGGCACCCCATTTATGTCACAAGTAACTAGGGAGTTGTGCAAGTTATTTAGGTTGACACAGTTGCGACCCTCCGTGTACCACCCTCAAATTGATGGCTTGGTGGGACGCTTCAATAAAACATTAAAGAGCATGTTAAAAAAGGTTGTTGACAAAGATAGGAAAAGCTGTGAATTCCTGATTCTGATTCCATACTTGATGTTTGCCATCAGGGAGGTTCCCCAGTCCTATACAGGGTATTCTCCATTTGAGTTGCCTTATGGGAGACACCCTCGGGGACTGTTAGACATAGCCAAGAAAACCTGGGAGGGGGAGCAGACACCCCACAAAAGTGTCATTGAGCATATTGCTCAAATGCAGGACAGGATTGCAGCAATCATGCCGATGGTAAAAGAATACTTACTGCAGGCCCAAGCAGCCCAACAGAGAATATACAACAGGGGGGCCCAACTCCGTGTTTTCTCACCTGGTGGCAGGGTCCTGGTGTTGGTTCCCAGTGTTGAGAGCAAGTTCTTGGCTAAGTGGCAGGGTCCCTTCAAAGTAATTGAAAGAGTTGGGGAGGTCAATTACAAAGTATATCAACCAGGTAAAAGGAGGCCCGAACAGATTTACCACACAAACCCGTTAAAGCCCTGGAAGGATAGACTGGCATTAACTGCGAGGTCCCTCCCGGTAACACCTAAGGGTACTGAGTCCCCTCTGATCCCTGAGGTCATGATTCGAGACACCCTGTCATATACCCAAAAACAGAAATAGAAAGTTCCTGATAAGGAATAGAGAGAAATTTTCAGTTACCTGGCACGACTTCAGCAGTTCAGCATGATATTGTTACTGAACCTGGGGTCTGTGTCAAGCTCAAACCGTACCACATTCCTGAAGCTAGAAGAAAGAACATCAGTGATGAAGTTAAAAGGATGTTGGAGTTAGATGTCATTGAGAAGTCTAATAGTTACTGGTCTAGCCCCATCGTGTTAGTCCCAAAACTGGATGGCACGTGGAGGTTTTGTAACAACTTCAGGAAGCTTAATGCAGTGACAAATTTGACATGTACCCAATGCCCAGGGTAGACGAACTTATAGACCGACTTAACAAGGCCCGCTATCTGACCACTTTGGACTTGACAAAAGGTTATTGGCAAATACCCCTGACTGGTAGCACTAAAGAGAAGACTGCGTTTGTGACTCTGGAAGGTTCCTTTCAATATAAAAAAATGCCTTTTATGTTGCAAAATGCCCCCGCAACATTTCAGAGGGGCATGGACAGGACCCTAAGACCTCACTGACAGTATTCGGCAGCCTATCTGGATGATATAGTGGTACATAGCACTGACCTGGAGTCTTACTTGCCCCGTGTCCAGGCTGTCCTTGATTCCCTCTTCAAAGATGGTTTTACAGAGAATCCAAAAAATGTGGCATTGGTTTAGAGGAAGCCAGGTATTTGGGCTACACTATTGGCCGTGGAGTCATTAAACCACAAGTGAATAAAATAGAAGCCATCCAGGAGTGGCCATGCCCTGCAAACAAGAAGCAGGTCAGGGCCTTTCTTTGGATTGCGGGATATTATAGAAGGTTTAACCCGAATTTAGCAACTATAGCTGCCCTACTGACAGACCTTACGAAAGGGAAAGACTCTGTAATGGTGAAATGGCCCCTAGTAGCAGAGGAATCTTTCCAAGTCCTGAAAAAGGCTCTTTGTGCATAGCCAGTACTGTACTCCCCCTATTTCTCCAAATATTTTTTGGTTCAGACGGATGTGTCTGATGTAGGTATTGGGGCAGTATTGTCACAGGTATACAATAGGGAAGAACACCCTGTGGTGTACCTAAGCAGAAAGCTCAAGGACCATGAAGAGAAGTATGCAGTCATTGAAAAGGAATGTTTAGCCATAAAGTGGGCCTTAGACGTGCTAAGGTACTATTTGTTATTGCGCCAGTTTGATTTAATAATGGAGCATGCTCCTCTGAAATGGATGGCCCAAAAGAAGGAGACTAAAAGACGGGTGAACCGGTGGTTTCTGGCTCTACAGGATTATTCCTTCACTGTAAAACACAGGCCAGGTGTTGAGATGGGGAATGTAGATGCCCTATCCCGTGTTCACTCCTGTTGGGCCACAGGTGTTCCAACCCTGGGGTTGAAACAGGGGAGAAGGTTTTGTAGCAGAGCATCCCAGAGAGAGCTGGGATAAGTCCTGTTTGGGATTTATATGTCTCCCAGGCTCCTCTCATACACGTTCAGGGATCTCTGATCTATGGTCCTGTTCGGGTCTTGGTCCTCTCCCCCAGGCTAATTTAAACTCACCTGAGACAGACAGCCAGTGCTCTTGGCCTGGGAACCTCAGACAATGTCTGTTTAGGAGATCAAAAGGTTGGTAAAAGCTATGTATGTGGAAGCTGACAAGCTGTAGGCTTGCTCAGCCTGGTAGTTAGGATCTGCAGTATTGTATAGTTGGTGCCGAGACACGGCTAGGTTTTTGTTTGGCTATTTTTGTTCCTATTTGTTTTTGGAACACTGTACAGCACCTGTATATAGACTTGTATATATCACAAATAAACACTGCACTGTTTGTCACTACCTCACTGGATTTGGTATCTGTGCCTGAAAGACTGCTCATCCCAGGGAGCTTTGTACCTTATACCTGTTCCCCAGGTTACAATATATATATATGTATGTATGTATAACAGTGTCACACCGCTGTCTACACTATTACACCAAGCTGCTTAATGATTTAACAATACAGAACACTGGTTGTCACATACAACATCAGGGGCTGTGGTTTGGAGTGTGCGGACCTACTAGCGTTACCGGTGGTTCTGTGTCCGGTATGACAATCTCCAGTAGCTTTGTGGTTAATCCTGTGTAGGTAGGTGACCTCCGCCGAGCGGGGCTGATATTGGACAAGGTTAGATGGTCGAGGATATAAATAAAAGGAGGAAGGATGCATTTAGCTCAGGAAACACTTAACCCCGCGCTGACCACTCACTAATGTCATTTCTATAGATCAGCAGTCTATTTATGGATGTTGCCTGATACATTAAAACAGTGACGAGATGCTGAACTTGTCAACGTAGGAGGTATGGGGGCCCTCATAATAATGCATGTACATAATGCTACAAGAAGAGTGCTAGCATGTCACAGAGACTGCAGACATGATACAGGAGATGGTCAGAGACTGCAGACATGATACAAGAGATGATCAGAGACTGCAGACATGGTGCAGGAGATGGTCAGAGACTGCAGACATGATACAGGACTGAGACTGCAGACATGGTGCAGGAGATGGTCAGAGACTGCAGACATGGTGCAGGAGATGGTCAGAGACTGCAGACATGGTGCAGGAGATGGTCAGAGACTGTGAATTAGTTACAGGAGGCAGTAAGAGACTGCATACATACTACAAGGGATTGTCAGAAATTGCAGATTTGTTACAGGAGATGGTCAGAGATTGTGAACATGTTACAGGAGATGGTCAGATTGTGAACATGTTACAGGAGATGGTCAGAGACTGCAGACATGCTACAAGAGATGGTAAGAGACTGCAGATTTGTTACAGAAGATGCTCAGAGACTGTAGACATGGTACAGGCAATGGCGTCCCTGGGGGGGGAAGAGGGGGCCCTGACCCCCCCCCCCCAACATTATGCTGTGCCCCACCATGTGCCCCCCCCAAAAAAAATTGATTTATATAATGATATAAAATGATATATATATAAAAAAATGTCTAAGAGGGAGAGAGTCCCCAGTCAGCTCCTGCGGGTGATTCCTCCCCCCTCCCTCTGCTCGCTGACACTGCATAATGCAAGCGCTCACACAACCATGGCCGCCCGATCTGCTCCTTCTCCTGCATCCTCATTGGCAGGGAGAAGAGCGAGTTGCAGGAAGGACTCCACCAGGACTCTCAGTTACTGAAAAAACAGACTGATTTCTCCCATCCTTAGGACAGCCTGTAAATTCCAAGAGATGCCAGACCAGCGCTGGGGCAGGACAGCAAGAGGAGGCTGGGAAGCCCCACAGTGGCAGAACACCAGGGCCCGGTGGCAAGACAACCTTTGCAGCCCTGATAGTTCTCCCACTGCTTTGGATCCTTATATTTTCTTGGTATGCTGGTGACATATATCTCTTGTTTTCTGCCACCCTGGGGGGCCCCAATACAGTAGGAAGGGAGCTCACTGCAGAACATGTGAAAGGGCCGTTGTGGGGTCGTAGTAAAGAACCCTAGGATATATATATAGTGGGGACGGAAAGTATTCAGACCCCCTTAAATTTTTCACTCTTTGTTATATTGCAGCCATTTGCTAAAATCACTTAAGTTCATTTTTTTTCCTCATCAATGTACACACAGCACCCCATATTGACAGAAAAACACAGAATTGTTGACATTTTTGCAGATTTATTAAAAAAGAAAAGCTGAAATATCACATGGTCCTAAGTATTCAGACCCTTTGTTGTGACACTCATATATTTAACTCAGGTGCTGTCCATTTCTTCTGATCATCCTTGAGATGGTTCTACACCTTCATTTGAGTCCAGCTGTGTTTGATTATACTGATTGGACTTGATTAGGAAAGCTACACACCTGTCTATATAAGACCTTACAGCTCACAGTGCATGTCAGATAAAATGAGAATCATGAGGTCAAAGGAACTGCCTGAAGAGCTCAGAGACAGAATTGTGGCAAGGCACAGATCTGGCCAAGGTTACAAAAAAATTTCTGCTGCACTTAAGGTTTCTAAGAGCACAGTGGCCTCCATAATCCTTAAATGGAAGACGTTTGGGACGACCAGAACCCTTCCTAGAGCTGGCCGTCCGGCCAAACTAAGCTATCGGGGGAGAAGAGCCTTGGTGAGAGAGGTAAAGAAGAACCCAAAGATCACTGTGGCTGAGCTCCAGAGATGCAGTCGGGAGATGGGAGAAAGTTGTAGAAAGTCAACCATCACTGCAGCCCTCCACCAGTCAGGGCTTTATGGCAGAGTGGCCCGACGGAAGCCTCTCCTCAGTGCAAGACACATGAAAGCCTGCATGGAGTTTGCTAAAAAAAACACCTGAAGGACTCCAAGATGGTGAGATATAAGATTCTCTGGTCTGATGAGACCAAGATATAACTTTTTGGCCTTAATTATGTCTGGAGAAAACCAGGCACTGCTCATCACCTGTCCAATACAGTCCCAACAGTGAAGCATTGTGGTAGCAGCATCATGCTGTGGGGGTGTTTTTTCAGCTGCAGGGACAGGATGGCTGGTTGCAATAAAGGGAAAGATGAATGCGGCCAAGTACAGGGATATCCTGGACGAAAACCTTCTCCCGAGTGCTCAGGTCCTCATACTGGGCCGAAAGTTTACCTGCCAACAAGGCAATGACCCTAAGCACACAGCTAAAATAACGAAGGAGTGGCTTCACAACAACTCTGTGACTGTTCTTGAATGGCCCAGTCAGAGCCCTGACTTAAACCCAATTGAGCATCTCTGGAGAGACCTAAAAATGGCTGTCCACCAACATTTACCATCCAACCTGACAGAACTGGAGAGGATCTGCAAGGAGGAATGGCAGAGGATCCCCAAATCCAGGTGTGAAAAATGTGTTGCATTTTTCCAAAACAGACTCATGGCTGTATTAGATCAAAAGGGTGCTTCTACTAAATACTGAGCAAAGGGTCTGAATACTTAGGGCCATGTGATATTTCAGTTTTTCTTTTTTACAATATAACAAAGAATTAAAAATTTAAGGGGGTCTAAATACTTTCCGTCCCCACTCTGTGTGTGTGTGTATATGTATGTGTGTGTGTGTGTGTGTGTGTGTGTGTGTGTGTGTGTGTGTGTGTGTGTGTGTATATAATATAATTGCATTTTATAATTGCCCCCCTACTTTTGTCCCTGTCCCCCCATGTGCCCCCCCCCCCCTAAATATGAAAGCTGGAGATGCCACTGGGTACAGGAGATGGTTAGCGACTGCAGAAATGTTAAGGGAGATGGTCAGAGAATAAGGACATGTTACAGGAGATGGTCAGACTGTGAATTAGTTACAGGAGGCAGTCAGAGATGCATACATATTACAAGGGATTGTCAGAAATTGCAGATTTGTTTCAGGAGATGTTCAGAAACTGTAAACATATTACAGGAGACGGTCAGAGACTGCATACATGCTAGAAGTGATGGTAAGAGACTGCAAATATGTTACAGGAAATAGAGACTGCTGAGATGTTACAGAAAATGGTCCTATTCTGCAAACATCTTACAGGGGATGGTCAGACACCAGAGACTGGGGACATGTTACAAGAGACTGCTAGAGATCAGTGACAATAATGGCTTATTACCCAATCAACGTTCCTATTACTAAATGATGGGATCTGAAAGCCACACATCAAGCACCAAAGCTCTGCAGGATAGGTACAAGGGTTTTTCAGGCCACACTACGGACCCGTATTGACTAACTCCTTGCTCCATAAAATAAATGTATCAGCTGCACTCCCCTCAGTAGCTGTTAGGAATCATGGGGTGTATTTATAGAAATAATACATTCTTCCTGTGAAACTGTAAAATATATTTGTTCTGTGTGGCTGGGGGGGGGGTAAAAACAAATGTTATCAGGCTATTTTCTCTCCAGGTTGAATGTTATTCGTTTATAAGATTAGAGTGAATCAGAAAAGTACTGCATTATGGCCATTAGATGGCGTTGACAATCAAAGCTCCATCTAGTGGCCTTAATGCAGCATTTTCCTGATACAATCTATTGTGCCCGAATGAAAAAAATTCGACCTGGAGGGAAAATAGCCTAGTAACATTCAATTTTGCCACCATTCACACGGAATGAATGTGCTTTTAGCTTCCCAGGACCTTTTTTTATTGTTTTGGAATCCATGAAAATCAGTCCAAATTTCCTGTCTTCTAAAATTTGGGATCAACTCTATAGACGGCTCTCAGTCAGCAATGTGAAGGTCTCCTGGTAAGTTCCAGTAATGCTATCACAGCATCTCTCTTATATTGAGTTTCCAGTTAACAATGACTGAGCTCCTTTTATGATGCAGGGAAGCTGTAGGGATCGCATATACGGCCCTTTTCTGCTTATCTATGTGCAGGTTCACTCCATTGAAAAATGTATGACCAACATCAGACAAAAGAAAAATCAATGGAAAAATGCCAATCTATGCAGGAAGCCCTGTAACCAGCGCGGGGCCCCTCTGCCTCTATACAAAAATCAATTCATTGAGAAATTCGATTCTTTTAGCAAAATTTCATTGTAAAAATCAATATTTTGCCTGCAATTATTTTTTTTTATCTGAACTGACATTTTATCAGTTTTAAACAGATTTTTTAACCACACATAGAGCATTAAATGCAAAAAGAAAGAAAAATGTATTCTATTGCAGCTTACCATTTCTTAGATGTGATGGTTGAATTAGTTTTTTCTTTCCCCCTTTTTTTTTTTTTTTTTTTCCATCTGATGATCCTGCCAGCTACTTTTTTGTTTTCAACTTCCTTTTACAGACCAAGCTTTATCCCAAAAGGAAATAAAACTTTTTTGCTGTCACTGATTATAAAGTGTGAGCTGGAGTTTGGCTTCAATTTGTTAGTCAAGTTCCTCCTAAATCCGCTAGTATATCTTATGCCCCGTATACACGATCAGATATTGATCGCACATTCCGACAACAAAATCCTAGGATTTTTTACGACGGATGTTGGGCTCAAACCTGTCTTGCATACACACGGTCACACAAAGTTGTCGGAAAAGACTGACAATGCTGCTGCCCAAAGGTTTCTCCGTTACTCCTTCCATGCTAAAAGGAGGGGGTGGTGGTACAAAAACTAATAGATGCAGGGAAGGATTTGATGGGGGTGGCTCGGGGATAGTTATTAGGTGGGTGTGGGATAGGCTTCCCTGAAAAAGTGAGTTTTCAGGGATCTCCTAAAGGTGGACAGGTTAGAGGCTGATCGGATATACCTGGGCAGGGAGTTCCAGAGAATGGGAGAGGTTCTGGAGAAGTCCTGAAGGCGAGCATGGGAGGAGGTAACAAGAGAGCTAGAGAGCAGGAGGTCCTGGGAGGAGCGGAGGAGATGATTTGGGCGATATCTGCAGATGAGGTTGGTGATGTAGCTGGGGGTGATGTTGTGGATGGTCTTGTATGTTGTGGTTAGCATTTTGAATTTTATATGGTGGGGTAGGGGAAGCCAGCGAAGGGATTGGCAGAGAGGGCAGCAGTCATGGATCGGTTAGTAAGGTGTATTAGTCTAGCAGCAGCATTCATAATAGACTGAAGGGGGGATAGTCTGCTTAAGGGTATGCCAGTGAGAAGAGAGTTGCAGTAGTTGAGGTGGGAAATAATCAAGGAGTGAATAAGTTGCTTTGTGGTGTCATTAGTCAGAAAGGGTCGAATTCTGGAGATGTTGCGGAGGTTAAGGCGGCAAGATTTAGCCAGTGATTGGATGTGGGGGCTGAAGGAGAGGTCAGAGTCAAGGATTACACCCAGCACCCTGGCATGTGTGGAGGGACCAATGGTTGTGCTGTTGATCTTAATGGTAAAGTCATGAGGGGGGGTGGGCAGGAAGAAGGAAATATAACAAGCTCAGTTTTAGAAATATTGAGTTTGAGAAAGTGGTGTGACATCCATACCGATATGTCATTCAGTAAGTTTGGGATCCGTGAGCAGATTGAGGGGGTGAGTTGAGGAGTGTAGAGATAGATCTGGGTGTCATCTGCGTAGAGGCGGTATTGGAAACCATGGGAGGTGATCAACTTGGCCGGGGAAGAGGTATAGAGCGAGAATAGGAGGGGCCCAAGGACGGAGCCTTGGGGTACCCCAACAGAGAGAGGAAGGAGAGGAAGGGGAGCGGAGGAGATGGAGTTGTAAGTGACACTGAAAGTGTGCTGAGATAGGTATGAGGAGAACCAGGATAAAGCAGAATCACAGAGGCCAAGGGAGTGTAGTTTGCTGAGGAGAAGCAGGTGGTCAACTGTGTCGAAGGCAGCAGAGAGGTCTAAGAGTATGAGTATGGAGTAATGGCCATTTTAGCAGTTATTAGGTCATTGGTGAGTTTTAGTAGGGCAGTTTCAGTGGAATGTTGTGGACGGAAGCCGGACTGTAGGGGGTTGAGAAGGTTGTAGTCCGTGAGGTAGCGACTCATTCAGTCATGGACAAGGCATTCGATGAGCTTGGAGGCAAATGGGAGCAGGGAGATGGGTCTTAAGTTATTCAAACAGGTGGGGTCTAATGAGGGTTTTTTGAGTATGGGGGTAACCAGTGCATGTCTGAGCGGGGAAGGAAAGGTGCTGGAGGAGAGGGAGAGGTTGAAGATGTGGGTTAGGGAGTTGAGGATAGAGTGGGAAGGTGGTCGCAGTAATTGTGAGGGCAGGTGGTGAGGTGGGCCATGGAGAGGAGTTTATCAACTTCATCGGTGGTAACTGGGCAAAAGGAGGAGAGTATTGAGTGTGGTGTTGGACCTGATGTGTTGGGTAGGGGAAAATTATAATTTTAGTGTTGTTTTAAACTAAACAGGACAAATTACAAAATAAAATGCACACTTTTTATGTGCAGTAACACTATTTATTTCTAACTGCTTCCGGACCGCCCCACGCACATGAACTGCGGCCCTTTAGTGCAAAAATGGCCTGGTCATGAAGGGGGGTAAATCTTCTAGGGCTGAAGTGGTTAAACACTGCTCAAAAAAAAAAAAAAAGAAAAGCCTTTTGTTTAGGGTTTTTACATTTAATTGTCTAAGGATTGCGAAAAAGAAAAAAACATTGTTGCAGGACAATATTCACAAAAAAGAAAGCCCTGTTTGTCCATATAAAAAAAAAAAAAACAATGTATGTATTATGATGTTATCTTACGTAATGACACAATTATCACTGAATAAACTGCAGAAATGAGAAAATTGCTCTGGTCCATAAGGGGTAAACAGGTGTGAGAACTGAAGTGGATAAACACTATGTAAGCCACCAAACTAATAAAACACACACTAAAATAAAAAAAAATAAAAAAATAGTAATGATGTAATCGACTTGCAATCTTTGCCCGGCATGCCGTAAGACTTGGGATGATGACACTGAAGAGGATATCGGGGAGCCCCAAGGGTGACGTGCTGTCCAGACAATGAAAGTGCTCTGGCTGATGTCACCCTAGAAGACATCCCCTCCTCTATCCTCCATTCATACATAGATGATTTATGATCCTCTGACAGCATTGTCTGCTAGGGGAGCAATTTATGAGCCGGTAAAGAGTTCCTGAATGAATCAGCGGAGCCAGGAATACATTAATTGATGCAACAATAGTGAAATGGACCGGTAAGGTGAGACCTTAAGAGGACCATGATTATCTTCTGACGGCACAGATCATATACTTGACCTCAGCTTAGTTGGGCCCAAATCGGCTATATGGGTTTCTATATTAACGGTGTGACTGATTGCGCAATCACATATGGTAATTGGTATGGACGTGCAGTTTTGGGTGTTTTCAATGGTCATTATTAGGGATCATTTTTAGGAATTGGCGCAACAATGTGATTTGTGACAGAATGCTGTGGACTCTGATTCCATGCTTACTGGTGGGTTATTAAAGGGTCATTGGCAATCCAAGTTAGGTCAACAGGCTTCAGCCATCAAACCATTCAATCAGCGCTCTGTATTTATTAAAGGTGAACTTCAGGAATGAGACCAAATCTGCCCCAGCAGTGCCCCACCCTGCCTTGGTCCCACTGTATGTAGGAATGTAGCCACCCTGTCTTGGCCACACAGTATGTAGGAACGCAGCCACCCTCTCCTAGTCACACAGTATGTAGGAACACAGCCACCCTCTCCTGGTCACACAGTATGTAGGAATGCAGCCACCCTCTCCTGGTCACACAGTATGTAGGAATGCAGCCACCCTCTCCTGGGCCAACTGCATTTAGGAATGTAGCCACCCTCTCCTGGCCCCACTGTATGTAGGCATGTAGCCACCCTCTCCTGGCCCCACTGTATGTAGACATGTATCCACCCTCTCCTGGTCCCACTGTATGTAGGCATGTAGCCACCTTTTCTTGGTCCCACTGTATGTAGGCATGTAGCAACCCCTCCTGGTCCCACTGTACGTAAGAATGTAGCCATCCTGTCTTGGTCCCACTGTACGTAGGAATGTAGCCACCCTGTCTTGGCCCCACAGTATGTAGGAATGTAGCCACCCTTTCCTCGTCCCACAGTATGTAGGAATGTAGCCACCCTGTCTTGGCCTCAGTGTATGTAGGCATGTAGCCACCCCCTCCTAGTCCCACTGTATGTAGGAATGTAGCCACCCTGTCTTGGTAGCAAGCTCCCTTGTAGAATCAACTGGTCAGGGATATGGACTTTTTATTTGTTCCCTTTCAACGGCTGGACTGGTTAGATTGCTTACATAACCTATCATGGTGATGTTAGCCTCTGAGCTGTACTATGACGGTTATCAAATGCAATATGTTTATGGACATCTGTTACTCACGATTTTACCTTTATTACCTATTTAGGATTATCAGCACAATGGAAAAAGTTTGAGCTGTACTGCTCCTCCGTTCCAGGAATCAGAGTAAAAATGTGTTCAATGCCCCTATAAATGAGGCCAAAGTATGGTATATAGTCTCGAATGCATCATCAGCGATGTAATTGCCAACATTTGGATTTATAGCATTTTACATATAAGGATTAAGGGGTGGAATGCTCTTTGGTAGAATGAACTGGTCAGAAAAACTGAATCTTTGTTTGTTCCCTTTCCAAGGCTGGGCTGGTTAGATGGCTTACATAGCGGATCCTGGTGATGTCAGCCTCTGAGCTGTACAGTAACTGTTTATGAACATCACTATTTTCCCTGAATTGCCTATTTGGGATTATCAGCAAGATGGAAATTTTTTCAAGTCTTTATGCCATGCTTACATTACTGCGACATGCAAAAACGCACATTTTGCACATTGGGGTGATGTAGTGTTATTATCTTTAAGGGCACCCCAACGCATCTTGCCAACATACATGTGTTGCAGCACACCATAATGCACGTTCATGTACAGTGGTGTGCACCTTTGTTGGTGCGTTAGGCAACCCACTAAAATAGGCCTGCAGTGGTCCACCGTAAATCACTTTTCAGAGAGCAGCACTAGCCCGGCTGCCAACGCTATTCCTTAATGTCTGTTCTTTTTGTTTATTTTTTTACAGCTGAACGTGGTTTGTAAATGGCAACACCGCACCTAGTGCTTGGATCGCGGTTGTGGCGTGGTACTTTTCACTTGAATGGGTCACGTTCCTCAGCGATACTGCCCACCAAACGTCAAAGAGAGTATAATAGTTGCTGTTCTGCAAAGCATTGTAGCTACAGCATATGCACAGCCTAAGAGGGAGGTAAAACTGTGGTTAGAGCACCTATTTTTTTTTTACCACCCACCCCCATCCACAGGTGTAAATGAGCCCTAAGTTCTGCAGTGCAAATGAGTGCTCTCATTTTGATGAGACTGACATTCTCTGCAACAATGTATGGATACAAGGAGGGATCCCTTAGTTTAGCAAAAGACAACTGGGCAGGGCTGACACCATTTTTTGCAGTTTCAATCCAGAAAAAAGCAAATATTGTCAGCTCACAGCAGGAAATTAGGAGCTCAGTACAATTTTGCCAAGATCAACAGGTGTTTTTGCTGTTTTAAATGTGGGGTGTGTGTGTGTCAGAGATGTACATGTGCTTTTTTTTTTAATTCTGTCTTGACATGCGCGTAAGGCTGCTTTCACACTGATCCACAGCAAAAACCCCGGTCAGGTTTTTGTTGCTCTCTGTGTCCCTTTAAGGGAGCTTCACCCTCTCTATTGTTGACTGCTATCACTTAGAGTAAAAGAAAATTCAAATTTTATGCTGTCCCCAAAACAGGAAAAGAGGGGAATTTTCCTGGGGACACTACTTTTGGTGACAAACGGGGATTGCCTCACTTTGGAGGGATTTCCTCTCACTTCCTGTTTTGGTTACGGGACAGGAAGTGAAGGGAAATCTCCCCATGGGGGATACAGATGGAAAAATAAAAAAACAGAATTAGGAAAAAAAATGTGAGCTTTAGGTATACTTTAAGATCTCCCAGGTGGATTGCTCTCTAGAAGGTGGTAGAGCAACGACTGGCAGGCAGATGTTTTTTTTGGATGAATGGGGATTTTCTATTGAAAATACCACACTGCAAACACAAGCCAAGTATTTCATTCACAGTTGCGGCCCCATTCACTTGAATGAGTCATGTTTGGTGGTGGTACAAACAGGCCAAATGCTGGTAATAGCAAAACTTCATGGCTGCTGCGTTTGTAAGACTCTGAGTGGCTATAGACATGGTGGCTGCATTTGTTTTTTTTTCTCAGGATTAGAACATTTTCAGCAAGTACAGAAAATACCTGTTGATCCTGTCTGAAATGCCGGGTGTATGTCGCTTCCTGTGAGCTGCACCAAAGAATTTTCCTTACTAGTTATCTTTCATAAAGTACCAAATGGCCTGCCTCCCTGTGCAGGCCCATCTTTAACATTGATTGGACCCTGGGCAAGCATTTTATTGGGCCCCCCTCCCCCATGGGCCGACTCCGACCCCCACCATGCAATTTCGCTCTCTACCTGCTCTGAGACATACAACAAATAGCAGCTAAACTCAAAATCAGTTTACTGCAGCAGATAAGGCAGCGATTGTGATTGGTTGCCAAAGGTTATGGCATATCATTACCACTCACTGACTGGTTGCCAGAGGTAACAGCACACAGTAAGGCTCACTGATTAGTTGCTAAAGGTTACAGTACATCATTACGACTCACCCATTGGTTGCTAGAGGTTACTGCACATCATTACTGCTCACTGATTGGTTGCTAGAGCTTACTGCATATCATTACCACTCACCCATTGATTGTTATATGTTACTGCACATCCTTACTGCTCACTGATTGGTTAACTTTACTGCACATCATTACCGCTCACCCATTAGTAACATAGTTACATAGTACGTGAGGTTGAAAAAAGACACAAGTCTATCAAGTTCAACCTGTGTGTGTGATTATAAGCCAGTATTACATTGTATATCCCTGTATGTTGTGATCATTCAGGTGCTTATCTGATAGTTTCTTGAAACTATTGATGCTCCCTGCTGAAACCACAGCCTGTGGAAGGGAACTCCACATCCTTGCCGCTCTTACAGTAATGAACCCTCTACGCAGTTAAAGGTTAAACCTCTTTTCTTCTAATTTTAATGAGTGGCCACCTGTCTTATTAAACTCCCTTTCGCAGAAAAGTTTTATCCCTATTGTGGGGCCACCAGTACGGTATTTGTAAATTGAAATCCTATCCCCTCTCAAGTGTCTCTTCTCCAGAGAGAATAAGCTCAATGCTTGTAACCTTTCTTCATAGAGGTTACTGCAAGTTATTACTGCTCACTGATTGGTTGTTAGAGGTTACTGCACATCATTACTGCAAACTAGTTGATAGAGGGTTGCCAGAGGTTACTGCACACATTACTGCAATCCGATTAACTGCTAGAGATTATTGCATATTATTACAACTCACTGATTGGTTGCTAGAGGTTACTGCACATCATTACTGCTCGCTGACTGGTTGCTAGAGATTACTGCAAACTGACTGGCTGTTAGAGATTACTGCATATTATTACCACTCACTGATTGGTTGCTAGAGGTTACTGCACATCATTACTGCTGATTGGTTGCTAGAGGTTGCTGTACATCATTACACTAATTGGTTGCTACAGGTTACTGCACATCACTACTGCTAACTGATTGGTTGATAGATAGATTATGCTACAAAAACACAACAGTCCCCTTTCCAGAGTAGAAGTGTTCTCTTGCAGCAGAATTTAGGCCATGGCAGAAAAGATGGGGTTAATGAAGCCGACCAGGAGTACATTCAAAGCAATACTGTCAATGAGCATAGTAAGCAGAGATTCGTGATAATTTAGTGGCTAAATCAGTGAAAGTTCAATACAGCAGGGCAAATTAGCTCATTCGAATTGTTAATCATACAACATACCAGCTGTCTGCTCCTCCATGCCGACCGACCAGCAAGCAGAGGGGCAAAGAAGGGCAAAAAAAGACAATCACATGTTCTCATTCAGATGTAACTCCTGCCGCCCACCGGCTTTCTGCTCATCCATGTCATTGCCTCCTTATAGTGATCCTTTCTCACTACTCTGGCCCCTGTCACCTGCTGTTGGTCCCCACAACATAGACAGCGCCCTGGGCAGATGCCCCTTTTGCCCCGCCTTAAAGACGGCCCTGTCCCTGTGAAATGGAGATGAAGAGATAAGGACATGTTTGTAGTCCATATCAGGAGAGTAGCCTAGGGTGACAACCATGTCTCCCTCCACTGATACAGTGAAGGAGCGACGTATCCACCCAGGGACAGGAAGTGTGTTCTTTGCCAGGTGAAAGTAAAGCAAAAGAAGCTTAACCTCTTGGCGCCTTTAACCACTGGCTCCCGGACACTCCCCCCCCCCCCCCCCCCCAATCAGGCTAATTTTCAGCCTTCAACGTTGTCACATTTTGAATGACAATTGCGAGCTCATGCAACGCTGTACCCAAATTAAATTTTTATCTTTTTTTTTTACACAAGTAGAGCTTTCTTTTGGTGGTATTTAATCACCACTTGTTTTTTTATATCTTGCTAAACATATGAAAAAAGATTGAACATTGTGAAAAAAAACAGCATAGTTTGTTGTAAAATTTTATAAACAGGTAATTTTTCTCCTTTACTGATGTCTGCTGATGAGGCTGCTCTGATGAGGCTGCACTGATGGACACTGATGAGGAGGCTCTGATGAGGCTGCACTGACACTGATGAGCACTGATTGGCAGCACTGTAGGGCACAGTTGGGACTGCACTGATAATCAGGACACTGATAATCAGTGCCCTGATTATCAATGTACATGTCCGTTTTACAAAAGCTGTTTTTTTGGGCTCAGCTCTCCTCTCCTCACGCTGTCAGTGTAACTGGCTTCTGTTTACATTGTGATCAGCTGTGATTGGACACAGCTGATCACTTGGTAAAGAGCCTCTGACTGGAAGGACATAGTGATCACAGAGCGTGCCGCCCAGGAGGACATCGTATGATGCCCTCCCAGAACTGGCCAGCCGCACTGTAGTCATCATTCGGCTATAGCGCGGTCGGCAGGTGGTTAAGAGGTTTAGGATGCTGGGAAGTGGGGTTTATGATCATGTGACCGCCGTCATCGGCTGTCACAGCGGTCACATGATTGGAAAGCTCCCGATCGTAAACTCTCTGTTAGCCGGTAACTGTGCTGGGAGCGTGCATGGCGCGCGCTCTCGGCACAGCTGTATTTACACGAATTCACGCAAATACTGTATGTGGCCGCTTGGCCCCAAGGCTCACCCGTCAAGGGGCCGCAAATTTGTGTGCGGCTGACGCCAAGGGGTTAAAAAAATTAAAGAAAACAAATGCAGTCACCACAGCAAGGACTAGTACTCTGCAATATATGACTTTTTGGGTTTTGGTTTAGTTATACTTTAAACCAGGGGTCTCCAAACTTTCTAAACAAAGGGCCATTGTACTGTCCTTCAGACTTTAGGGGGGCCAGCGGGAGTAGAAAATGTCCTGGTGTTAGTGGGAGTAAACAATGTCTCATCACTGGTGTAAGTGGGAGGAATAGTGCCCCATTGTTGGTGTATTTGGGATGAATACTGCCCCATCGGTGGTATCATTAGAGGGAATAGTGTCCCATCGTTGGTGTTCTTGGGAGGAATAGTGCCCCACTGTTGGTGTCAGTAGAGGAAATAGTGTCCCATTGTTGGAGTCATTGGGAGGAATAATGCTCCATTATTCTTGTCAGTTGGAGAAATAGTGTCCCATCGTTGGTATCATTGGAGGGAATAGTGTCCCATCATTGGTGTCAATGGGAGGAATCGTGCCCCATTGTTGGTGTTAGTGGGAGCAATTATGCCCCATAATTGTTGTCAGTAGAGGGAATAGTCTCCCATCATTGGTGTCATTGGGAGGAATTGTGCCCCACCATTGGTGTCAGTTGGAGAAATAGTACTCCATCATTAGAGGGAATAGTGTCCTATGCTTAGTGTCATTGGGAAGAATAATGGCCCATTGTTGGTGTCATTTGGAAAAAATAGTGCCCCATCGTTGGTGTCAGTTGGAGGAATAGTGCCCCATCGTTGGTGTCACTAGAGCGAATAGTGTCCCATTGTTGGTGTCAGTGGAAGGAATTATGCCCTATTGATGGTGTCAGTGGGAAGAATTATGCCCCATTGTTGATGTCAGTGGGAGGAATAGTGCCCCATCAATATTTAAATGAATTTCGCGCAATATTAAGCCAAAATAAAAATAAAAATAAAGTGCATATTATAATGTGGGACACTGGTGACTAATTGGTGTTAGTGCTAGGATCAAAGATCTCTCTTATGTGCTATAGTGATCGCTATAGTTTCTGTGCTATTTTCTCTCCTCCAACGTTCCCTCTATACAGCTCTGCTCTGGTAGAAGTATGCAGGTGCTACAGTGCACCAAACTATACAGGTGAATTTCGTTTAGCAGCGGCTCGTATGGCGTGCGGTGTGGTGTATATTCCTCCGTACGAGCCGCTGCTAAACGAAATTCACCTGTATAGTTTGGTGCACTGTAGCACCTGCATACTTCTACCAGAGCGGAGCTGTATAGAGGGAACGTTGGAGGAGAGAAAATAGCACAGAAAGAAAAGGCTGCCAGAGACCACTCCCACACCTTAAAGACATACTACTGAATGCCTGATTACTACCAATGGAAGGTGAGGGTTCTGTGAGACCACACTAAGAGACACCAGCAGCAGAAGGATACATATTTGTCACACTTAAATTTTCAATATCAAATAAGAAGAACTTTTCACAGTTTTTGTTTATATATAAATATCCACTTACTTTTGTTTTAAAGCACCTCGTCACTTGAATACCTGCACTAAATTGTAGCACTAAAACTGACTTTTTGCACTTATTTGGAATTTATATCTTTTAAGGTTGCACTGATGTTTTATTGCACATTTTTCGATTGTGGATTTTAGAAGATTTTATTCGATTTATACACTAGGAATTATTTTTATGCACGTATTTTTTTATGCAGATTATAGGGTGGTATTAATAATATTTTATATTTGATTAGCATTTATAGAAGATTGTATGGGTTTTTTGAACCACCAGAATTTGTCATTGTATATTCGTGCATGCTAGTTACAGGGTGGCATGTTTACTATTCCAGTATTTATTGCAAATATTTAACCATCACTCTATAGGTAAATAGCCGCGATCACTATAGCACATAAGAGAGATCTTTGATCCTAGCACTAACACCAATTAGTCACCAGTGTCCCACATTATAATATGCACTTTATTTTTATTTTGGCTTAATATTGCGCGAAATTCATTTAAATATTTATGTTACTAAGTGTTTGGTGTGAACACCCTTATTTTGCGGCAATATTAGGATTTATTTCTTATACCACCACCCATTCTTTTATTATTTGGCCACTTCACTATTTATCATCCATCAGCGCGAAGGACAATTTTTAACATAATAGTGCCCCATCGTTCGTGTCAGTTGGAGAAATAGTGCCCCATCGTTGGTATCATTAGAGTAGGCATGTCCAAAGTCCGGCCCGTGTTCCAGTTTTGAATGGCCCACCTGGTTATTTGGAGATGTATATCTTTTGTGGCCCCCAACGATCTCCCAGCACTGGGGCCACAAAAGATATACATGCTGGCTGCCTTGGAGGAGCCGGGACGAGTACCGTACACACAGGAGAATTTCCTGTTTACACGGCAGCCTGTAATAGGAAGTACGTCTCCTGCGCTGCCATTGGACGACTGTTCTGTCCATCAAAGGAGGCGGGACTTTGTATTAAAGAGGCCACCAAGAAAACAGGAGTTTTTCCTGTATGTAACCTTTTGGCGCTTGTCCCGTCCCGTCCCCTCCCTGTCCCCTCTGAGGCTGCAGATGGATGGGCATCAATCAGGCTGCACTGATGGCAATGGTGGGTGCTGCATTCAAGGCAATGGTGGGTGCTGCATTTCTGGCAATGGGGGGGGGGGGGGGGGGCTGCATTCATGGCACTTGTGAGGCTGCAGATGGGCACTGACCCTTTTTTTGCTTCACAATTCTTTATTTAAAATTAAAATTTTTTTCCCTGAAACTTCCCTCTTAAAGTGAAGGTGCGTGTCATATGCCAATAAATATGGTATAGCCAAATAACACGCCCAAGCTCATCTCTTCACCACACACAGCCACAAAGGCATAAGAATTCTTGTTGGGCAGTGTATTAGTGCTCGAACGAACACACTTAGACCGAATTTTAATGGTTCAAAGAATGTCAAGCAAAATGGCTGGCCCTCATGCATGTTCACTTCATTAAATCTGTCCCTTTTTGAAAAAAGTTTGAACACCCCTGCATTAGAGGGAAAAGTATCCCATTATTGTTTTCAGTAGAGAGAATAGTGTCCCATCATTGGTATCAGTAGAGAGAATAATGCCCCATCATTGGTGTCAGTAGAGAGAATAGTGTCCCATCATTGGTATCAGTAGAGAGAATAATGCCCCATCATTGGTGTCAGTAGAGAGAATAGTGTCCCATCATTGGTGTCAGTAGAGAGAATAGTGTCCCATCATTGGTGTCAGTAGAAAGAATAATGCCCCATCATTGTTGTCAGTAGAGAGAACAGTGTCCCATCATTGGTGTCAGTAGAGAGAATAGTGTCCAGTCATTGGTGTCAGTAGAGAGAATAGTGTCCAGTCATTGGTGTCAGTAGAGAGAATAGTGTCCTGTCATTGGTGTCAGTAGAGAGAATAGTGTCCTGTCATTGGTGCCAGTAGAGAGAATAGTGTCCCGTCATTGGTGTCAGTAGAGAGAATAGTGCCCCAGCATTGGGAGGAATAATGCCCCATTGTTGGTGTTAGTTGGATGAATAGTGCCCCATTATTGGTATCATTAGATGGAAGTAGCCAGCAAAGGAAAATCGTCACTCCAGGCACAATGAATAGTATAAAGGCCCATACACACGATCGGACTTTTTGACAACAAACATGCAAATTACCTCCAACCGTGTGTACGCTCCATCGGACAAACTTTTTCAGTTTTCATCGGACAAGTGTTGGCTGTGTGAACAGATAAACTTGGCGACAACAAAAGTCATATGTCGGCTAGTCCGATCGTGTGTACACAAATCCATCGGACTTTAATCCAAAGTACCAACATGTGTGCGCAGAACCAATGCAAAAGATCAGACAATACAGAAGTTGACCAATGGGCGGCGGTAAAGAGCTGAAAAACCACGTGATTTGGTGAAAGTTGGCTGAAAAAGTCCTGCCGTGTGTATGCATACCAAGTTCACAGCCAACGCCCTTTGGACAGAAATCCTCGGAAAAGTTTGTTTGAAGGCCGATCGTTTGTACGAGGCTTAAGGCTCCTCAAACGGGTGCAAGCCCTGGTTTGTCTGTCGTAGAAGACTGAAGGAAGAAATTGGCTGCACCCCGACGTGATTGAAGTCCATTTATTGAATATTCCATGCAAACAATGACACACACCACGGTTGCAGTAGCTGGAAACAGAGGTGGCATCATTAGAGGGACTAGTGTCCCATCCTTGGTGTCATTGGGAGGAATAATGCCCCATTGTTGGTGTCAGTTGGAGGAAAAATGCCCCATCGTTGGTGTCACTGGAGGAATAGTGTCCCATCATTGGTGTCAGTGGGAGGAATTGTGCCCCATTGCTGGTGTCATTGGGAGGAATAATGCCCCATTGTTGGTGTCAGTTGGAGGAAAAATGCCCCATCGTTGGTGTCGCGTGAGGAACAGTGTCCCATCATTGGTGTCAGTGGGAGAAATTGTGCCCCATTGCTGGTGTCAGTAGGAGGAATAGTACCCCATTACTGGTGCCAGTGAGAGGAATAATGCCCCATCGGTGGTGTCACCAGGGGGTATAGTGTCCCATCATTGGTGTCAGTGGGAGGAATACTGCCCCACAATTGGTTTCTGTGGGAAGAATAGTGCCCCATTGTTGGTGTCATTGGGAGGAATAGTGCCCCATCGGTGTCATTGGGAGGAAGTATGCAACGTTATTGGTGTCAGAAGGAGGAGGGA
>JBBGZY010000542.1:3697500-3722630 GCA_037952925.1 Lithobates clamitans
CATAGTTCGTAGATGTTATAACTTTTGCGCAAACCAATTAATATACGCTTATTGGGATTTTTTTTTTTACTAAAAATATGTAGCAGAATACACATTGGCCTAAATTAATTATCTAATTAAGAAATTCAATATTTGATTTTTTTTTTTTTTTATTGGATATGTTTTATAGCAGAAAATAAAACACGGGAAACATGCGCCCCTTTACAGGCATACTATAGACGCCCCCCAGGTACGAAATTTAAAGGGATATTACACTTTTATTGTTTCACTTTAAGCATTATTAAAATCGCTGCTCCCGAAAAAACATCCGTTTTTAAAACTTTTTTTTGCATTGATCCATGTCCCCTGGGGCAGGACCCGGGTCCCCAAACACTTTTTATGACAATATCATGAATATAAGCCTTTAAAATTAGCACTTTTGATTTCTCCCATAGACGTTTAAAGGGTGTTCCGCAGCATTTGAATTTGCCGCGAACACCCTAAATTGTTCGCTGTTCGGCAAACTGGCGAACAGCTGATGTTCGAGTCGAACTCGAAGCTCATCCCTATATAAAATGTCCACCAAAATTAAGAAAGAAAGCTAGCCACTCCCACACAAATAATTCAATGTTGCGTCCAGGCCATAGCAATGGAATAATATAAGGGTAAAAGATCACGGCATCAACAACATATAAATAGTGCAAAAATTAATAAAATATACATGTGTGAATAAATGATCTGGAAAAAAATCCAAGTGCAAATAGGCAAGCTGTGCAAAATAGCAATATTGAAAGAATGTAAAAAAAAAAATCCAAGTGCAAATAAGCAATCTGTGCAAAGTAAACGCAACAATAACCAATTGTGCAAAAACTACAATAGTGCAAATAAACAATCTGTGGAAGTGTAGCAAAAAAACTGCAACAATAAATAAATTGTGCCAAAAATGTGCAGAAACTAACAGTATATATAGTGTCCAAGATATTCCAATGTAGTGCCCAACAGTTATAAATAATAATCAGATGAAAATCCGTGAATACATCCAAAAAATTGTGAAAAAAAAAGTTCCATACACAGTGCAATCCAATTGTGACAATCTCTTCAAATGCGAGATGCAGTTCATCAAATAAACGAGTGACACCGTCCAGCCAATCTCCAATGTGCATGGTAATATTTCCCCCAGCCTCTCACCTCATATAAGAACAATGAGCCTTACTGACTGATCCACACTGGGTGATCCATTCCTGGGCTCCCTCGGTGGCACTGCTCCAATGGATCTCTTTTTATACTGTTCCAGGTCTATCTCCAAAGTGTTTTAGACTCTCAGCCAAATACCGTCAAGAAAAGTTTGCCTGGATCATGGAATAATATGGATCCAGGCAAACCAAAGTCACGTGAACAGTGACGCAACGCGTCAGGGAAGAGTCGGGTGACGTTCGTTTCCGGACACGGCCGAGATCAGGAGCAATACATGATACACGCCGTTTTTTTTATCCTATTAATTGTAAGTGTATTACATTTTATTAAATTTGTTGATCTAATTACTACACCATGGAGTCCTCCCCTTTCCTTTTCATAATACTGACCGGTACTTGACAGTATTTGGCTGAGAGTCTGAAACGGGGGGGTATAAGTGTAGCACTAAAGTGTTTGAGTTGGTTAACATAACCCAACCATTACTATTGAAAGGTGAATCACAAAATTTCTGTAAATCAAATTATATAAATCTGCTAATGAAATACATAAAAAAATTAGAGCACAGGAAATCACTAGTAATTACTAGAAAATGCATTAAAAAATCTTTAAAAAGAATTGAATAAATACGTCAGTGAAAAGATTTAAAGTCCACAGTGTATATTATGGAAATTGAAGATCCTAATCACCGCATTGGCATCCAACATAATGGGTGAAAACTGAAGACACCAGTGCAGTAAAGCCACCACCAAGGCAGATGTAAGCTTACCGCATGGTTTGAACTCAAAAGAACGTACGTTCTGAATCAAACAGGCTTATGTTATCAACCAACAACCAGGATGGAGTCTTAGGAATCCTTTGTAATTGGAACCAGGGCGTCCCAAAACTCATAAGAAATCAGTCTCCATACTCACTGACCACAGAAACTTCTCACTTCTGGATCCACAGACAAGCAGCAAAAACAGCGTGGTCTCTTCCCGCACGTACGTTCTTTTGAGTTCAAACCATCCGGTAAGCTTACATCTGCCTTGGTGGTGGCTTTACTGCACTGGTGTCTTCAGTTTTCACCCATTATGTTGGATGCCAATGTGGTGATTAGGATCTTCAATTTCCATAATATACACTGTGGACTTTAAATCTTTTCACGGACTTATTTATTCAATTTTTTTTTTTAGTAATTTACACGGCACATATCACACGTGGTTTTATTTTTTGCGATTTTCCTGTGATCTAATTTTTTTATGCATTTCATTAGCTATCATGGTTTGTAGATCTATATAATTTGATTTACAGAGATTTAGTGATTCACCTTTCAATAGTAATGGTTGGGTTGTGTTAACCAACTCAAACACTTTAGCGCTACACTTATACACTCTTATGATTATAACAAAATGATCTGTTTGTTGTGTTAGCTGCTACCACTAGTCCAGGCAGCGCGGGGTACCGGTTTACATCACGCTTTGGAGATAGACCTGGCACAGTATAAAAAGAGATCCAAAGGAGCGGTGCCACCGAGGGAGCCCGGGAACGGATCAGCCAGTGTGGATCAGTCAGTAAGGCTCATTGTTCTCTTATATGAGGTGAGAGGCTGGGGGAAATATTACCACGCACATTGGAGATTGGCTGGACAGTGTCACTCGTTTATTTCATGAACTGCATATCACATTTAAAAGATTATCACAATTTTATTGCACTGTGTATGGGACTTTTTTTCACAATTTTTGGATGTATTCACAAATTTTCATCTGATGGATTATTATTTATAACTTTTGGGCACTCCATTGGAATATCTTGGACACTATATATACACTGTTAGTTTCTGCAGATTTGTTTTCTGCACATTTTAGCGTTGCAGTTTTTTGCTACACTTGCAGATTGTTTATTTGGACTATTGTAGTTTTTGCACAATTAGTTATTGTTACATTTACTTTGCACAGATTGCTTATTTACACTTGGATTTTTTTCAATATTGCTATTTTGCAGAGATTGCATATTTGCACTTGGATTTTTTTCCAGATCATTTATTCGCATGTGTATATTTTATTAATTTTTGCACTATTTATATGTTGTTGATGCCGTGATCTTCTACCCTTATATTATTCCATTTCTATGGCCTGGACGCAACATTGAATTGTTATTTGTCTGGGAGCGGCTAGCTTCTTTTATTATTAATTTTTGTGGACTTTATATATTGTTTGGAGGACGGTTATTCATTGTTATAGCATTGGTTTGCTAATCTTTGGCTATACAATTCTGATGAGAGATTTATTTAAGGACGCATCATTCATTTGGATTTATCCCTTTGGAACTTCCAAAGAATTATAATTGTTACGTCATAATTATTTGCTCTTTTACCACATTACCTTTTTATATTACTATCTTTATCTAGTGTGTTTATTATACTTCCAGGTTGTCATGTTGGGTTTCCTATCATTGGTGTTTTAAAGGGGAACTAAAGCCTCTGAAAAAAAAAAAATACACCCTGCAAGACAAAGGCATAATGAGCTAGTATGCATAGCATACTAGCTCATTATGAATTACTTACCTGAAATCGAAGCCCCCGAAGCGACCCTTGTTCACCCCCTCCGACGCCACCATCTATCTTCCAGGTATCGCGGCTCCGGTGCTGTGACTGGCCAAAGCCGCAATGATATCAGTCCCGCGCATGCGCGCTGGTGCCACCACTAACGGCATGATCGCCGTTAGAAACAGCACGCTCAGTGCTCCTGATGTCTACAGCGCATGCGTAAACATCGGTGCCGCTATTTCTGCAAATATCTCCCAAACCTTTTAGGTTTGGGAGATATTTCTTGCAACTACAGGTAAGCCTTAATCTAGGCTTACCTGTAGGTTAAAGTGGTTGTAATGGGTTTACAACCACTTTAAAACCTGCAGGCTTGACAAAGAGCAGTGGATACCCAAAACACTTGTCCTTCATACCTCTGACATCAAATATGAACAAAGCATATGCCTCTAGAGGAGGGGTAGGCCTATCTTCCAGTGGTTGAGATCTATCTGAACAGAGGGAATCAATGATATCTCCCCCCCCCCCCCCCGGGTTTTTTTTTACCCTTTAATAGAAAAAAAAGATATATAAAAAAAAAAAAAAACTTTAAAGCCCCAAAACATGGCATTAAGAACACAGTGGGGGTGATTTACTAAAACTGCATAGTGCAAAATCTGGTGCAGCTCTGCATAGACACCAATCTGCTTCCAGGTTTTATTGCCAAAGCTCAATTGAACAAACTGAAGCTAGACGCCGATTGGCTATACATGCACAGCTGCACCAGATTTTGAGTGCTCCAGTTTCATTAAATCTACCCCAGTGTGTCACAGTAGCATCATCTGCCCCCCCCCCCACTCCCTCCCATCACCACCACCCTGTAGTGCCCTTTGAATCATTCCCTCCCCCAATGTAATGTTCTCTGTCCCCTTCAAATTACCCCCCCCAACACACACACGTTTGAGGCTATACCTATCCTACCTTACAACCGGTGTAGAGCAGAGCGGGAGGCAGCACAGTACTGGAAGAAGGGTGGGAGCTGCCAGAGCTAACTTTTCATATGAATAAGCCTGACAGCCTAGAAACCAACCACCTGCTGGGGGGGGGACCGTCACAGCAGGGGCATGTTCGTGATCTGTCAGCTGCTTAATGACACCCCCCCCCTATAGTGTGTATCTGTCCCAATCCAGAGCGCCAAGTGTCATTTCTGTCAGCTGCCTTGTTCCCCTGCTATCAGTAGAAGTCACTTCTGACAGGTTTTCTTGACAAGAGGTTAAAAAAAAAAAAAAAAAAAAGTGAGAGGGAACTCCAGCACACAGTCTCTGACTGACAGCCTCAGCTCCGGTCCCACGTCCTTTTCCACCAATCCGCTCTCATTACTGAGCTCTGCAGAGTGTAAGTTCAGCTGCCTGGCTCCTGATTTCAGGAAGCTCAGACAAGGAGTATAAATTCTGCACTTTGAACAGCTGTAGAGAACAGACTGCTGCAGATAAAACAGGTAGAACTTATGTAAGAGGATTTGTTTAATCTGTGTATCACCTGAGGCCAGTCACTTCACTGGGTAACATTACTCTTCTTAGCGGTAATCCCAAGTCTGGTTTGGGGTGAATTTTCAGTACCAAATGCGGTAACCCCGAGCCACACTCAGGATCGCATCGCATGATCCAGGCAAAGTTACTTACCTTGTCCCCAGGATACTGTGATGTCTCCCTGCTGCGTGAGCGCGAGCTGTGTCCTCCGCCGGATCTATCACAGTGCTGAGCTCCGTTCCCTGCAAGCGTTGTGACGCACGGGGACGGAGAATGCTGCCAAATTCAAAAACACATACACTAATGTAATCTTAGATTACATTAGTGTATCAAATTATTTCACATCCCTTTTGTCCCTAGTGGTTTGTCCAATGCCCTGCATGCAGTTTTATATATATATTATATATACTGTTCTTTCTGCCTGGAAATTGGAGATTGTCCATAGCAACCAAAAAGTGTCCCTTTACATCAAAAGCAGCTTTAGTCCAGCTAGAAAACAGCGATAATAAATTAGAATCACTTGCAGAATTGATCGATGGTGATCTGTGAGGAAATCCGTCATTAAACACTGAAAGTAATGACAGCAACAATTCTGCAACTGAGCAAATTTCAGTGTGTTTGATTTGATTACATTATTGAATAATTTTTATTATTTGTTATATTATAATTTATGATTTTGTGCTTCAAACTTTATTATACCCGGGCAGTCTACTAGACTCCTGTTTGGACAGATTTAAGTGCGTTATTCCGAAGAATTACAGGCCTACAATATAAAAAACGCCAAATTTCCATGCAAAACAATTGTACCGCTTTGAGCATCAAAAAAATGTGAAAAAAAAAAAAAAAATCGTACCGCCAGGGAGGTTAAGGGTTTAAATCACTTTAAATCATTGTCCAATAACAGTACATACCCTGTTTCCCCGAAAAGAAGACCTAGCGTGATTGTCAGTGATGGCTGCAATATAAGCCCTACCCTGTTTCCCCAAAAATAAGCCCTACCCTGAAAATAAGACCTACAAGGACTTTAACTAGGGCTTATTTGAGGGGTAGGGCTTATATTGCAGCCATCACCGACAATCACACTAGGTCTTATTTTCGGGGAAACAGGGTAGTAGGGGGCATGCCATCTATTTCCATTACTGTCTTTGCGCTGGAAAGCTTCAGTTTGTCCCCAATGTCTCCTTTGCTCAGGATGGACCAAATTTGGTGTGCATCTAACACAAAAATTAAAATGTAACATGATGCAGTTTACCAGTCCTTCAATGTGGTAGCTGCAATTGTTTTCTTTAGGCTTTTCATCTAGTGAGGTGCCCCCCCCTCACTTCTGCTCAGATCCCCTAGGCCAGTGATGGCAAATCTTGGCACCCCAGATGTTTTGGAACTACATTTCCCATAATGCTCATGCACGCTGCAGTGTACATGAGCATCATGGGAAATGTAGTTCCAAAACATCTGGGGTGCCAAGGTTCGCCATCACTGCCTTAGGCGATCCAAGTGGAAGGCTTCTGGGACATGCCATAGGTCCCAGAAAGCTGCGGGACCATTCATAAAGCACAGTGCAGCTCACAGCCAGCTTCCCTTAGGCTTGATTCACACCTATGCATTTTTAGTGTTTTTTGCACTACAGAACATGTTCCATAGGAAACCATGTTAAATGGACTGCAGTGCAAACCTGCAAAAAGCACTAAAAATTGCATAGGTGCGAATCGGACCTTAGTAAACATGCCAGCACCAGAGACCCAAAGACCAGTGGAGAACCAGCCGAGATGAGGACAGCGCTGGTTTAATGGACAGGCAAGTGTGCTTTTATTAAAAAATCAGCAGCTACAGTATTTATAGCTGCTGACTACATTATTACATAATAAGTTCATGTCCTAATGTGTTTTATTTGCATATTTAGCAGATTTCCTGGAGTTCAGCCTCATACCACACTTTTGTGGTCATTCAAGCAACAAGCGCACATCTAGCAGTAGTGGGTGCAAACAGCATACTGACCACTACATAGTATGTGATAAGGAAGGATTGCTATAGCAACAAGAACACATCCTGATATACACTCCATGGCCACTTTATTAGGTACACCCGATCAATTACTTGGTAACACAAATTGCTAATCAGTCAATCACATGACAGCAACTCAATGCATTTAGGCATCTAGACGTGGTGAAGACGACCTCCTGAAGTTCAAACCAAGCATCAGAATGGGAAAGAAAGGGGGTTTAAGTGACTTTGAACATGGCATGGTTGTCGGTGCCAGACGGACTGAATATTTTAAAAAAACTGCTGATCTACTGGGATTTTCACACCCAACCATCTCTAGGGTTTACAGAAAATGGTCTAAAAAAGGGGAAAAATCCAGCGTGTGGTTGTGTGAACTAAAATGCCTCGTTGAAGTCAGAGATCAGAGGAGAATGGGCAGACTGGTTCCAGATGATAGAAAGGCAACATTAACTCAAATAACCACTCGTTACAACCAAGGTATGCATCTCTGAACCCACAAAGCTTTGAACCTTGAAGTAGATTGGCTACAGCAGCAGAAGACCAAACCGGGTGCCACTCCTGTCAGCTAACAGAAAACCGAGGCTACAATTCACACAGGCTCACCAAAATTGGACAATAGAAGACTGGAAAAATGTTGCCGGGTCTGATGAGTCGATTTCAGCTACGACATTCAGATGGTACGATCAGAATTTTGGCATAAACATGAAAAGCATGGATCCATCCTGCTTTGTATCAACCACTCAGGCTGGTAGTGGTGTAATGGTGTGGGTGATATTTTCTTGGCACACTTTTGGCCCCTTAGTACCAATTGAGCATCTTTAAACCCCACGGCCTACCTGAGTATTGTTGCTGACCATGTCCATCCCTTTATGACTACAGTGTCCCCATCTTCTGATGGCTCCTTCCAGCAGGATAATGCACCATGTCACAAAGATCAAATCATCTCACCACTGGTTTCTTGAACATGACAATGAGATCACTGTACTCCAATGGCCTCCACAGTCACCAGATCTCAATATAATAGAGCACCTTTGGGATGCAGTGGAACGGGAGATTCACATGGATGTGCTTCCGACAAATCTGCAGCAACTGCGTGATGCTATCATGTCAATACGGACCAAAATCTGAGGAGTGCCTCCAACACCTTGTTGAATCTACGCCACAAACAATTAAGGCAGTTCTGAAGGCAAAAGGGGGTCCAACCCGGTACTAGCAAGGTGTACCTAATAAAGTGGGTGATGAGTTTATATATGTTACACATAAAAAAAAAAGCACAGAATATAATGGGAAACAACTGAAATAAGCCAAGTCTGTGTTGATGGGGACAACCAACCACATTAATTTCTCCAGATTTCTTGCGGAGACACAGCAGGGGAAGCAGAGCTGCAGAGACCTGTGGAGTACAGGGTCCAATCTCATCAAAGATCAAAAATGTAGGTAGGTGTAGACTCTCATAGGATCCAATATATTTATAAGACCTGGATGAGACTGCATGGGCCAATTAACTTGAGAGATTGTAGAACACCACTGCTGAATAACTATATTAAAAACCCAAGCATTTTGCAATGGTCCACACCTTCCCATTCATCGTTTGTCAAACCATTAACTTCCAAAATGAAGGCAGTACTTTCCGATTACAAAAATGTTACTATAAATGTAAATTAGATTAGGAAGTAGTCCCCTCCCTTATGTCAGCATCAGGATGGCAGTATCCAGTTTGGCAAGTTGTGGTGTCCTGGATTATAGGGTTGTTTGTGGCAGTATAGTTGCCTCACTGATCTCCCTTTTTTGTCTTATAATTGGATCTAGCATGCTACATTCAACGTTATAAAGTACTGTAGTACTGTGATTGGTTCTGAGGTCCACCTGGCCAAATCCACCATTAGGCGTCTCTTAATTGCCTCCCCAGAGGCTGGGGGGATGTAACCATCTTCCTCTGAGTGATTTGCTTTTATAAGTATTTTGAAATAGCTGTGCAACATGTAACAGGCTTCTGTGAATGGGCGGGGGGGGCAGGCATAGCAGTTCTAGCGACACTGCTCTTGAAGTAACTGAGACCACAGTGAGCAACATCAGAGCTTAGAAGTTATCTTCCTGGAGCACAATATACAAGTTTATTGCACTCCCTTGAAGGACACACTCCAGGTGGGAGGAAAGAAGCACACACAGCAGCAATCCCACCCCCTCTGCAGCCCATTTACAGAAACCTTTGTATTTTGTGAACGAGTTTACATAATACAAAGGCTTCTGAGAATGGGCAGGCATAGCAGTTCCAGCTACTCTGCTCTTGAAAGAACCGGAGACCACAGTGAGCAACATCGGAGCTTAGAAATTATCTTCCTGGAACACAATATACAGGTTTTTTGCACTCCCGAAGGACACTCTGGCTGGGAGAGAAGAGAAGCGCACACAGCAGCTATGCCCGCCCCTCAACTTCTGCAGCCCATTCACAGAAGCCTTTGTATTTTGTGAATGAGTTCACATAATACAAAGGCTTTCGAGAATGGGCAGAAGCATGGGAGAGGGCAGGCATAGCAGTTGCAGCAACTATGCTCTTGAAGGAACTAAGACCATAGTGAGCAGCATTGGCAAGTTATCCTTCCTCCTGGAGCACAATATATACAGGTTTATTGCACGCCCTGAAGGACACACTCCGGCTGTGAAAGGAGAGAAGCACACACAGGAGCTATGCCCACCCCTCCCCCCGGCAGCGCATTCACAGAAGCCACAGGCAGCAGCATCGGAGCTCCAGAAGGTATTTTCCTGGAGTACAATACAGCTGTCAGTTGTGAATAAAAAAAAAAATAAGTCTATGAGGTGGCAGGCACCTTGCTAGAGACTTGTATCTCCTGGAATTCAGCTTTAAAAGGACAACATATTCACAGAGTGGCTCCAGCTGGCGATGCACAACCTTTGCTTGGATGCCCAGTAGGAAAAAACAAAAAAAACAAAAACAAACAAAAACAAAAACCAGGCTGGAACCTTCTCTTAGCAAAGACCTTGAGGTTCCGTGCAGGGCCATACAGTGAAGGTGCCCAAAAGTGCGCTCAGAAGGGTGGGGCTTTACTTAAAGGCAACTGTTCTAAGGCTGAAGTTGTCATTTAAGGATTGTATGAGATTTTAGTGGTTGGTTTATAACCTAAGGATTCTGCAAGTACTAACAGACTGCATCATACAAGTCATCTGAGTTAAAATGTGGGCTATCCGAGAACACACTACAGATGCCCTTCTTCCCGGGCGGGGTCACTTACTTACACTATGCAGTGACACAGACGCCGGCGTGCTCAAACTGCCCAATTGCTCCTGCGGCCAAGATGGATATGACAATAGTGATTCACTCTAAGTTTTATTGTGATACACATTTCATTTTCCAGAATAGTAGCAGTAATTGCTGTAGGTGCCTCCATCTTCAAAAAAAAATTTTTTTTTTTTTTTTTTTTTAGTGACAACAGAACGCGAGAGGGGACATGATACAACCAAAATGTAGTGACGGGGGGGTAGGGGGAGGAGGATAAAGCGTTAAAATGAGAAAATGTCACAAACAAGGTTTATTGACTTTCAGCTGCGTCTTCCTCCGTTCTCTATACACCCGAAAAAGAATGAGACCAGCAAGCACTCGCTTAGATGGAGAGAAGGATGTTAATATGATATTGGGAGGAGGGTGGTGACATTCAAAGGTTAAATTGGAGGGGATGGGGGGGGGGGGGGGGGTTCAGAGTGGTTTATGCTGCAAAGGACGAGAAGTGGTTGGGTAGGAAGGGGAAAAGGGTGAGGAAGGGGGGATGGTGAACGATGCAAATAAAAGGGTTCAACAACATTTGCTCTTCCAGCCTGTCACGCCACCACCGCTGCTGATATCTACGTTCTCACTGTTGGGTTCTTTAACTGGAGTCTGCAAGAAAAGACAAAAGGATTATTAGACACGGGTTGGCCCAACGCTGGGACAGATTTATACACTGTATGGACAAAAGTCTGACCCTCTGACCATCACACATACCTATATGGCTATAAGTGAGTAAGCCCCTCCAAATGATTGAGTTCAGGTGTCCAGTGAAGGGTGCTGTTAACACTACTTCATACAAAGACACTGTAGACAATTGTGCTCTTCCAACCCTGTGGTAACAGTATGGTTGAAGGACCTTTTCTGTTCAGACTGTGCCCCTGGCTGCAAAGTCAGCTGCATAAAGACATGGTTTGAGGAGTTTGGTGTGGAAGATCTCAGGTGTCCCGTACAGAGCCCTGACCTCAACCCTACCGAACACCTTTGGAAAGAACTGAAACGCTGATTGTGACCCAGGTATTTTCATTCAACATCAGGACCTGACCTCAGATTTTTGGCTGAATGGGCAGATTTCCCCCAAAAATGGGGGAGGGAGACAGCGCAAAACTGGCATTGTTTAGCAAGTCAAACCCAGAACATTTATTAAACATAAGTAATGCACTAACAAGGGTTAAAGAGGAGCATCCTCGTGGAACCTATGATGTGTAACTGATGGCTGTGGGCAAAGAGGGGGGTTAACTTTCAGATTGCCTAGGCCAGGGCTGTCCAAACTATGGCCCTCCAGTTGTTCAGGAACTACAATTCCCATCATGCCTAGTAATGTCTGTGAATTTCAGAGTTTTACAATGCTTCGTGGGAAGTGTAGTTCTGCAACAGCTAGAGGGCCGTAGTTTGGACACCCCTGGCCTAGGCGATCCGGGCGGAAGTGGGAGCGGGTACCTGTCAAAACCCCCCCCGGACCCTGGGAAAATTGGCTGCCGTGAAACCGGTCCCTGGTGCCCACAAGGTTGGGGGCGACTGTGCTATATCCTCCCCAGAAAACATAGGGCGAAGACTGAATGTCGTCTTGTAGCTCAGTTAAGAACTGAGTAAAGCAGAAAGGAAAATCACACGAGTGATGAGATTTCTGGGGAAGTCGGGTACACAAACAGAGCTGCCATTTAGAAACGACTTTAGAATTTTTGGACAGGTTTAGAAAATGACAGAGGAGGCAGACTGACAATGAAGGGTCATTCTGGGCAACACTAAAATTATGCGGCATTTACATGTTATATCAGGATTTTTTTTTTTAACAGAAAGCGGAATTTTCTTTTACAAACTGGCAATTTCGGTACATTTTGTGGACAATTATCTGTGAAGTGTCTGGTCACCTCCCTGGTCTGTCACTACTGCAGTAATCACAGCCTTCAAATGGCTTGGAAGGCAGCTAATGGACTCTCAATTCTTCCTTCAAAATCATTTGAGCACTGCATGCATTTTTTACATTTGTACTAAAAGAATTTTCCTGGTTCAAGTGTATACCAACCTAAATTAAAACCCCCTTTATTGCATTTCTTTGCCCCACATACACTGAGGTTTAATTTACTTATATTTTTGCCATTCTTAGTTCACCCCCCCCCAACTGATGACATTTTTAAATACCGTGTTTCCCCGAAAATAAGCCCGGGTCTTAGCTTAATTTTGGCAACAAAAGACACAGTAGGGCTTATTTTCGGGGTAGGTCTTACCATGTAATGCGCTGTCTTCTCTCCCCCTTTCTCCCCTGCCTGACGGGAATCCCCAGTGTAAACTGAGTTAAAATGCTTGTAAAATCCTATAATCCACTCTATTACAGTAGTATATAATGTACAATGTGTGTGTTTCTGTAATAATTGTGCCAAATACCTTCATTATAGCGCCGCTCTGCACTTCTGTGACCCGCCGGAGCTCTCTTCCCCGCAATTATATTACAGAAACACACATTGTACATTATATATTACTGTAATAGAGAGGATTATACAAGCATTTTAAACTAGGGCTTATTTTCAGGGTAAGGCTTATATTGCAGCCCTCCTGGAAAATAACACAAGGTCTTATTTTCGGGGAAACACTTTAAAACCTTTCCATCATTATTTTGGACCCAGTTACACCATCGCTGGGTCTTTGTGCTTCTCTAAGCATTGAAGGTAGATCATGGATAGTGGGAGAGGCCAGCATGGTGCTGTACATAGCTTCTTGAAAACATCACAGCACTCTAGAGCCTTTAGCCCTGATACAAGCAATAGGCTGGCTCTTGGGATGAGTTACAGTATGCAAATATCAAAATGCCTTGATGGGTGGGTATCAGTCTGGAGAGGATGTTCCTAGGCAAGCTGTATTGTGCATGAAGACCACCCTAGGTAACGCCCACGTGTGATGCTGAGCCTTCATGACTTAAATCCAACAAAAGAAAGGGGTCGGCCAGGGACAGTCAGGCTGGACATCGTCCAGCAAAGGAAACAAGGTGAGGTCTCAGGCGTAACATCAAAAAATTATCTTTGGAAAAACCGCTGCGCAATTAGTGTGTGACATAAAAATTTGCAACACACATCAGTTTATTCTCTAGGGCAGGGATATGCAATTAGCGGACCTCCAGCTGTTGAACTACAAGTCCCATGAGGCATAGCAAGACTGACAGCCACAAACATGTAACCCAGAGGCATGAAGGGACTTGTAGTTTTGCAACAGCTGGAGGTCCGCTAATTGCATATCCCTGCTCTAGGGCCTCTGCTTAAAAATAAAATTATATATATATATATATATATATATATATATATATATATATATATATATATATATATATATATATATATATATATATATATATATATATATATATATATATATATTAGTTTGGGGGTTCTAAGCAATCTTCTAGCCAAAATAGATTTTTGAATGTAGGAGAGAACTGTCAGAAATGCCCCGATAGGCAAGTGGTTAAAAATGTCACTTTTGCTAGTCTGACTGATATTTGGAAAGTTGTGACCAGTACCATTGAATATAGAGCTACACATCTCCCTGCCTTTCAGTGTTGAGTTTTGGTCGGGTCCATTGGAAGTCTGAAATCTGAAGAGATATGAAAATCAGGACACAGATGAGGAATCTCGTACCTTTCGAAGTATGTCTTCTGCTAATGTGAGGAATGCCTTCTCAATGTTTACGTTTGCTTTTGCGCTAGTCTCAAAAAACCTAATTCCGTGCTCCCGGGCAATCTGTGGAAGAGAAGATGATTCATGGTGAGTCCCCCGCTCATTTATTAAACAGTACGAGTATTATTCACATCCACCATGGAAAACCACAACAGAGTACTTGTTCAAACAATGTCCCCAATCTCTCGTTTTGTCATAACAGCAACCCAAGCCCCAGCTAAATGCCGCTTCCGGTCGGGGCAAGTACGCACCATAAACATCACATGATAGCGCACATGCGATCGGCTGCACATGGTCTCTCACCCCCTGTGATAACACGCCCCATCTCAGGCTGACCAGGTCAGTAGAACATGGTCCCTTATCCCTAATAGTAACTATGCATATACAACGTATCCAGGCCTGAACAGCATGCACTGTAGATAGCATATGATGGTTGCATGAACGCCCTCACTCCTAGTGGAACAAAATGCATGCACACCCACGCCCCCAGCAGAAGCGCACACATAAGGGTGGCTATGGTAGAGCTCCATGGAACCCTGTAAAGCAATGTAGCCACACTCAACATGGAAACAGACCTGAGAAATGCAAAGAGCATCCTGCAGACTAAAGAATTCCAGGAATGGTATATTTTTTACATAGGTACATTGATCCAGCTTGGACTTCCGCAACTATGAATGCATCATACATGCCTGTTCCCTACAGAACAGTCAAACTCAACCAGGGTTCCTCCAGGTGATCCAAGGGGTTCCCTGGGCTGCGGCAGGTTGACCTCCCTGCATAGTTCTGGGGCCAATGCCAACTGGCATTTAGAGGCATGATTTCGCTATTGTTAGATTTGGTCATCTAGATGGGGGCGTCCATCCAACTGGCCGCCAACATAAGGAGCATTCTTCCCAATGTTGTAAAGGGCATTTCTCCCAATGAGCCACAATGAAGTGGTTTTAGTAGGGTTTCCCTGAGACCTGACAATTATTTTAAGGGTTCCTCTATGGTAAAAGGTTGAGGAAGGCTGCTCTATAAGCTGGAAATCACTGCAGTCAAACACCAGTGATCTCTGCTTGCTTCCAGGTCCTATGCTGAGCAGCTGCACTGTGAACACAGGAGGTCACTCGCTCGGCGCAGTGCCATTCAGAGAACCAGTGTTCACAATACAATAGATTACCTGCTCAGTATGGGACCCGGAAGATAGTGGAGATCACTGGAGTATAAGTTCCTATTAGAGGGTTCTAGAGGGATCCCAGGAGGTATGGTATATACATGAGTCCAAGCTGGATAAATGTAAACTATGTATAAAATATCCATATCGTGTAAATGAAGCTTTGACACTCGTACATTATGTAGTTCACATCCTACTCCTGCAGGTGGCAGCATAATTCAACGGTTATAGGACAAGAGAGCTGTGTGTCAATCAATAGACGAGAAATCTGTATAAAAATGATCTGGATATGTAAATTAGTTATATTAACCAACATATGCAGATGCTTCAAAATGCGACCTGGGCATGTAATTAGCTTTGGTAATCTTTGGGCACCAACAGGTTAAGCTAGGTCCACAGCAGCTCTGAAAGGTGATTTGCGGTGGATTGCTTTTCAGAGTGCAGCTAAGCAGCTGCTGTCAGGCATTCAGGAGATGATCTTGCCACCTCTGGATTGCCTTTTTTTTTTGCCTAATGACAATTTCCAATAGGACTACGGTGCTGCAAGAACGAACCAAGTGTCCGGCTCCTGGTTGAGGCCATGTTGACCCCAAATGGCAATTGAAATGCCACCTGTCAAGTCAACTTGCTGCAGTAATTTTGAGGACTGCGGCCACTACTAATAATCATTTTATTCCCTAGGAATAGCCAATCTGACTTAAAGATGTAGACGTGTGGAATTTTGATGCAGCGCTAAGAGGTGTGCAGGCCACAAAGAAAGCTGCTCCCTTGTGTTTAGCTGCATTGATCTCCATAGGTCGTGTGAATGAAGCCGTAGTCTGGCATTAGCGAGCACTGAAATGACACTGCAGCTCGGGAGCCCCTGTGGTGAGTAAAACACAAACTGCACTGGAGGCCGAGGATCTGAATGGCTGGGTTGTGTCTAATTACACAGCCAAGCTGAATTGTCCCTGGCACTGTGCTGGAGCTGGAAGGAAGCAACAAGATCTGCAAACAGCTGAAGAAAGCCATCAGTGTCTGCATCTACTGCATGAGCTGCTCCCTACAGCCTGGTGCAGTCACTGGCAGCTTTCCCACTGCGGATCATGTGACCACACAGTGATAATAAGCCTGTGTGTCCGGAGATGGGACGCTGTGACCGCTATTCTGGGATGTATTCTACACACATCAATGTTCATCACTCAGGAATTGTATTATCCTCCTAAATGGTTTTACATCTGAATGTCACATGGCATAGAATATTAAAAGGGTCCCCGGTCATCTAATCGTTTGTTACAATAACAATCTTCCCATAAGATATGTGCATTGAATGTATGTTATGCTTGTTTACCTGTAAAACCAAAAAAGATGTGTGAGACATGCAAGAGGCCAGAGACTGCTGCTGGATGCCGCCATTTTTGCAGCCCCCATCAGACTCAACTATCACTCAAGTGATATGCCACAGCAGGGATATGCAATTAGTGGACCTCCAGCTGTTGCAGAACTACAAGTCCCATGAGGCATAGCAAGACTGACAGCCACAAGCATGACACCCAGAGGCATGAGGGGACTTGCAGTTTTGCAACAGGTGGAGGTCCGCGAATTGCATATCCCTGTTCTACAGTATTCCTTCACTTCTCCGGCAGTTACATAAAAGGATATGTAGAGAGGGGCGTAGGAGCTGGGCCAGCACAGACAGCTTTTTATTGTCTAATCGCTATGTGTAAGGAGAGAGGTGGTTGTGCAAGGGCACTGACTACTCTTGCAGCAATGATCCTGTTATCAAACATTGTAGCTGGCGATTAGCCACTTTATCATTTTACAGGACTTGGAACAGGGGGGCCCCATAACCCACTAAAACCGTAGTTCCCAGGCACTCCTGTTCCACCCGGAAAGAAGGGACCACTACACATCGTGGGGCCACCTGCAGACAGAGGACAGAAGGAAACATCCGTCCCTCCCCCTCCTCTGTGATGAATGAAGCTGGAAGAGATGAGGATGTAGTCACTTCTGGTTTGTTTTATTGGCCAGTCAAGAAACCGATCTTGGTTTGTCTGCTTTGAAAGGCATAGGAAGGTTCCCCAAATCTCTCCCTAAATGGTACCTGTCACTGTCCCAGCTATCACAAGGAATGTGGTTTATCCCTTGTGATAGCAAGTTGATCCAAAAAACAAAACAAAATTGCAACAGCCACTATTTTCTACTCCAGTGTCTCCACTTTTTCGCAACAAACCCCTAAACCGGAGCAGGCAAAAAAACTGCATACACACAGGATCTCACAAAAGTTTTACTCATTTCTGTAAATATTTTCTTCTATCTTTTCATGTGACAACACTGAAGAAATGACACTTTGCTACAATGTAAAGTAGTGAGTGTACAGCTTGTATAACAGTGTACATTTGCTGTCCCCTTAAAATAACTCAACACACAGCCATTAATGTCTAAACTGCTGGCAACAAAAGTGAGTACACCCCTAAGTGAAAATGTCCAAATTGGGCCCAAAGTTTCAATATTTTGTGTGGTCACCATTATTTTCCAGCACTGCCTTAACCCTCTTGGGCATGGAGTTCACCGGAGCTTCACAGGTTGCCACTGGAGTCCTCTTCCACTCCTCCATGATGACATCACAGAGCTGATGGATGTTAGAGACCTTGTACTCCTCCACCTTCCCTTTGAGGATGCCCCACAGATGCTCAATAGGGTTTAGGTCTGGAGACATGCTTGGCCAGTCCATCACCTTTACCCTCAGCTTCTTTAGCAAGGCAGTGGTCGTCTTGGAGGTGTGTTTTGGGTCATTATGTTGGAATACTGCCCTGCTGCCCAATCTCGGAATGTTGGCATTCATGGTTCCCTCAATGAACTGTAGCTCCCCAGTGCCGGCAGCACTCATGCAGCCCCAGACCATGACACTCCCACCACCATGCTTGGCTGTAGGCAAGACACACTTCTCTTTGCACTCCTCACCTGGTTGCCGCCACACACGCTTGACACCATCTGAACCAAATAAGTTTATCTTGGTCTCATCAGACCACAGGACATGGTTCCAGTAATTCATGTCCTTAGTCTGCTTGTCTTTAGCAAAATGTTTGCAGGCTTTCTTGTGCATCATCTTTAGAAGAGGCTTCCTTCTGGGATGACAGCCATGCAGACCAATTTGATGCAGTGTGAGGCGTATGGTCTGAGCACTGACAGGCTGACCCCCCCCCTTCAACCTCTGCAGCAATGCTGGCAGCACTCATACATCTATTTCCCAAACACAACCTCTGGATATGACGCTGAGCATGTGCACTCAACTTCTTTGGTCGACCATGGAGAGGCCTGTTCTGAGTGGAACCTGTCCTGTTAAACCGCTGTATGGTCTTGGTCATCGTGCTGCAGCTCAGTTTCATGGTCTTGGCAATCTTCTTATAGCCTAGGCCATTTTTATGTAGAGCAACAATTCTTTTTTTCAGATCCTCAGAGAGCTCTTTGCCATGAGATGCCATGTTGAACTTCCAGTGACCAGTATGAGAGAGTGAGAGCGATAACACCAAATTTAAACACACCTGCTCCCCATTCACACCTGAGACCTTGTAACACTAACGAGTCACATGACAACGGGGAGGGAAAATTTTTACTTAGGGGTGTACTCACTTTTGTTGCCAGTGGTTTAGACATTAATGGCTGTGTGTTGAGTTATTTTGAGGGGACAGCCAATTGACACTGTTATACAAGCTGTACACTCACTACTTTACATTGTAGCAAAGTGTCATTTCTTCAGTGTTGTCACATGAAAAGATATAATAAAATATTTACAAAAATGTGAGGGGTGTACTCACTTTTTTGAGATACTGTATACAGGATTTTTCCTGCACGTGTTGCACAGCCACAGAATATGTACTGATGCTGGTCAGCAAGTGGTTATAAAGGTGACCTTTGCCTCCCAAACTCAGCCAGAGGAAGCCTTGTATTCATTAATAGAAATACAAGGCTTATGAATGGCTAGAAAGTCGGAGTGACTTGATTTTGTTCCGGGAACAAGATAGAAAGTCCTAGAATGCTGTCGGAACACTGGGTGGAGCTGATCCATTATACAGTTTATACAGCACTGACAGCTCCTGCATCATCTAGGAAAGGAATCATTCATTTGGGCCAGCTTGGCCCGCAGCTATTTAAAGTCCTAGTGCTCCTTGCGTTAGGCTTGCAGTGGCTCAGTGGGCATGGAGTGTCTTAAAGCAGGACTTTACTGTGTGGGAACATTAAGTTTTAGGAGAAGTAAACCAAAAACAAACACCCTGATGATCTGTACAGACAAATCCCAAGAGCAGTGCGCACAGAATTCACTGTGACCGATGTGTGAGCCGGCACTGCTATGTAAATATTTATCACACTGTAAACCACGCGCTCCGGGAATTCTGTTCATAAATGACAGAGGAGAATACTGACGCCAATACAAAGATGTCTGTGCTGCGATGTTTACATGGGAAGACGGAGACCAGAGGGGACGCCATGACACCGGCTATACAAAACATACAAGTATGTCAGACGATTATAAAAAGGACCGAGTGTTTGAGATGGGGGAACGTTCTACATTATAAAAATCAGCATTCCCAAATCTATTCCGGTGCCAAAACGGAAACTAACCACTTCCCACCCAACATCGTCGTATGACGTCGTGGACTTTGAGTGGGGGATACCTGAATGATGCCTGCAGATACAGACATCATTCAGATATCTTCTTTTTCTGCCGGTGATTGCCTGCACCCGCAAAAACAGTCATAGCGGCTGTTCAGCCTCTTGATTGCTTTTACAGACGCCAGGTGGGGACACCTGCGAGCCGGAGAATGAATCAGCCAGCGTCAGCCGTTCACTATGTGGTCCCCGGTCATCGGAGGCTGGGCACAACGTTATGAGGTCACGTCCAGCTTCGGCAGTTGTAAACACTGCCGTTGCCTCGGCTGAAGGCCGAGATTTTTTTTTATTTTTATCTCAGTCTTTGCAGCCTAGAGGTGAGATCTGGCGACTTAGATCCCAGATCTTGCTGTGAAGAGGACCTGTCATGCCCTATTCCTATTACAAGGGATGTTTACATTCCTTGTAATAGGAATAAAAAAAAAAAAAAAAAAAAAAAGTAAAAAGGGAAAGTGTCAAAATAAAAAGTTAAATTAAAAAAAAATGTTTTATTTTTAAGTGCCCTGTCCCTTCGCGCTCACAGAAGTGAACGCATACGTACGCCGCGCCCGCATATGTAAACAGTGTTCAAACCACACATGTGAGGTATCGCCGCCAACGTTAGAGCGAGAGCAACAATTCCAGCCCAAGAGCTCCTCTAACTCTAAATGGGTAACCCGTAAATTTTTTAAATGGAGATTTTTAAGTACGGATGTTTGGTGCCATTCCACGAGCGTGCTCAATTTTAAAGCATAACATGTTAGGTATCTAGTTACTTGCTGTATTATTTTTCACATTATGCAAAAGAATTGGGTTTTTTTTTATTCATGAAAAAAAAATTATAAAAAACATAAAAAGTTTTTAACAGCCATTTAATTTTCGGCGGCCGATATATCGGTGCATCCCTATTCACTTCCACATTGCATTTCAGTTATTTCTAGCCTACTCTTATTCATCTGAACAATCTTGAGGTTTGTAAGCTTACTTTGGGAAGATCCCCACACATTTCCTTGATTTCTGTGACACATTCACTATGCTCTGTGAGTAGGTACTTCTGTGTCACACATTTTACAGAGTCTGCCTTCCGAATTAGAGAGGTGCTGAGGAGGAGTTTCAAGAGGCGGAGTCAGTACAGGAATCACTGATTGCAGGCAGCAAGGTACCATGGGAAATGTAGTCCTTAGAAATTGAGGAGAAGCTTCAATGCACACAGAGGATTCAGGAAGTTGTGGAAAGAGGTGGCCAGCAGACAGGCAGAACTCACAGAATGGAAGGAAAATTTTCAAGTAAGCTTATATTTGATTGTCAAATATAACCATTTGCATTTCTATAGTGTATACTGTGACCAGAGAACTGCTTTTGGAAAGGTAAAAAATGACTTAACTACTTCCTGCTAGCTGTATGTACATATGCAGCCTCTCGGCGGATGGACTTTAACACAGGAGGGTACATATATGCGGCCCTATGTAGACACGTTATGCAATACACATTACTGTGCTGTTACATACAAATCTACTAATACATTTAACGCTACCCTCCTCAAGGTTACTTACCTTGAGGGAGGGACCCCCGTTTTACTTACCTGACCCCCTCGAAAGTCCCGCGCTCGCCCCCTGACATACTCTTCGCCGTTTAGCCTGGCCATCGATTGGCTAGAGTGGATGGATTGAAAGCAGCACAGCCATTGGCTCGCGCTGCTGTCAATCACATCCAATGACGCAGTGGGCCCTGGCCGAGTGATACAGTGAGCGGCTATGGCCGCCTGCTGTATCACGGGAGCGTGCCCGCAAGCACTCAACACCATGCGAGGGAGCTCGCATGAAGGTGTTGAGGGGTTGGAGGTGGAGCCGAGACAGCCGCAGAGGGACCCCAGAAGACCAGGTTCGGTGCCACTCTGTGCAAAACGAGCTGCATATATACCTGCCACTAATTCATATCAGGGTGAATTAACTGCCTTGCACAACTTAGTGTACATACCTGGCACAATTCTGTGCTCAGACTAGGGTTGCACAGATACCACCATAAGACAGAGTACAAGTACTGATACTTTAATATTATGTGACAGTGGCACTAATATGCAGCACTGATGGCCATGAATAGGCGGCACCACTATGTGGCCCTGATGAGGCGTAATTTTTATTTTTGTTTTTTTTTAGTTTTATTACAATTTAAAAAAATATTTTTTAAATTTATATTTGTTTTGTTATTTTGTTTTACAATGCTTTGGACGGTGTCAGTTTTATTATTTTCTATTTTTACAATTTAATTTTTAAATTTTTTAAATATTTTTAAATATTACAATTCTTTTCTTTTTATTAACCCTGTGGGGGCGTTGCTTTGGTGAAGTCTAAACAGACCCCTGACATCTCCCCTTTAAGACAGGGAGAGGGACTGAGGACACAGATTCCCCAGTCCCTTTCTCTGCAGCCTCAGCTGCACTGAAGATGAATGGACAGGAGACAGGAGGCTCCTGTTCATTCATAAACTGAAGCATCATGAACATAGTTTGGGTTGCTCAGTTATGAATGGACAGATTCAGTGATCACCGACTGTGCATTCAGAAAAGGAAGGAGCCGGTAAATGACATACCAGCTCCTTCCGCAGCTCTCCATCCTGACACATCCCGGATAAGGCGGGGAGGGGGGAGGACCCAGAGGAGGACCCGGGACAGTTAGGGGTGAATGGTGTGGCGGTGGGGGCAGTTACAGGCACCGATCCCCCCTGTATAGCTTTCAATAAAAGCAGCTGACAGCCACAGGCGGGAGAGGAGGAGAAGCGTCTGTCAGCTGCCTTATTGAAAGCTATACAGGGTGATCAGTGCCCGTAACTGCCCCCACAGCCGCACCAATCTGAGGCTGCCCAGCCCTTCCGCTAAGCTTATGACGCCAGGGCCCTATACAACAGGTATCGGATAAGGCATCGGAGCATTTGCACAAGTACTCGTGCAAATGCTCGGTATCGGCACAGATACTAGTATCGGTGCAACCCTAGCTGAGAAAGTGATTCTGATGCAGATGAGCAGGTCAGTGCACAGCTGTGCTGGGACTAAACTCCTGTGCAGCTCAGTGTACATATGCAGTGCAATTCCATGCCAGGACAAAGTAATTTGCATGTGTGACTCCCGTGTACATAGCCAGTGCAATTCCATGCCGTGACAAAATAATTAGCATGTGCGACTCCCGTGTACACACCCGGAGCAATTCCAATACCAGCACTAAGTAGTTTGCATGTGGAAATGTGCCGGGACAAAGTAACTCCTGGCACAATACTAGTGTGCACACATTGGTGTCAAGTCATCTTGGCCAATCAAGATGGCCCAAGTGTCCGAGACTGGAAGACATAGGTAAGGAAGCACTGGCAATGGGGGAGACCGTGGCAATTGCATTGTTGAGGAAGGGCATTAAGAAGGCATGCAAAACATCCAACACTGCTTAGCCATTTACTTCTGCTTTAAGACAGATAATGAAAACCGGTAAAAGTAATTTGTTTTAATTTAGCATGGATCCAATGTTTGGTATTTGTTGCTGTCTGTGTATTAGTTGGGGATCTTTCCCCTCACTGAATAGAAAGTCACCTGAACAGGAAGTGAGGGGAAGGCTCAGTGGAGTCACAGACTTTCTGATCAAACCTGCATAGTCTCTCATTCAATTATATGTAATTGGAACTGTAGTCTCAAAAGGTAGTTGATTGCGAAAAGGTAAGGTGTGAGCACCTACAGGAAGATCTGCCGTACTCGGCCATGAATACACTGGTATCCGCTACCGACCAGGGCCGACGCCATCCACTCACCTGCTCTCCCTTTGCTTTGGGCACCACCCTCTTCTCCTCCATGTCACACTTGTTTCCTAGCAGCATCCGCTCCACATCTTCATTGGCATGCTGGAAGAAGAGGAGAGCGAGGGGTTAATGTGACTCAGATGCAACAAGACAAGCAATCAACCATATACACATCTGACAACTTTGTGTTTCATATATATATATATATATATATATATATATATATATATATATATATATATATATATATATATATATATATATATATATATATATATATATATATATATATATACACACATATACATATATATATACACACACACACACATATACATATACATATACATATACATATATATATATATATATACACACATACATATATACACATATATATATAGTATAATTTTGCCAGGAAGTGCTTTAAAGTGTCGGTAAACCCACATCATAAAAAACTATCAGTAAATGGTGCATTACATGCTGTCCATACTCAGTCACTATGAGATTCCTTTTCTGTATTCTGCAAAGAATCCTGGTTGATCCTGCTGCTCTCTATCTCCCCCTTCTGTCCATGTCCCCAATACAGCTAGGGATTGTACAGAGCAGTGTAAGCAGATCTGCACATATTCAGTTTTCAGGGAGTTTCTATGCTGAGCATTTTCTCGGTATCAGTCACATCTGAGCAGACCATGTGACTATAGAGTCACACATGTGGGCGTATACACAGTGGTAAATGGCACTAACCTGCTAAACACAATGAGAGCGGGATACTACATGTACATTAATGGAGGCTTTACCCCCCTCTTATTCTAAAACACAGGCTGGGGGGCATGACAGCCTGTGACTGGCAGGAATTTTCCCACACCATGTTTTTGCCGAAAAGCAGATTTAATGGAAATATATATTTGTATGACATTTTAAAACAGTTTATTTTTACGCTATTCCAAAAGGCTTGTTTTTTTGAACATGTGACCAGCAGCAGATGACTAGAAGCTCCTCCTGCTTATGTTTCCCTGCAGACAGGCTGGGAAAGATCTGGGTAATTTGACAGCTGTATAATCAGTGAATGTGGCATTCCATCCAATTCATTAAAAAAGTGTTCCCCCCCGCCAAAAATAGCTTTTGAAAGAACGCTGAGCAAATACATTGAGACAAATAGTGTAATAATAATAATAATAATAATAATAATAATAATTACACATGTGGATCATGTAGTACAGGGGTGCTCAAGATGTGGCCCTCGGAGGCCTCTGATGTGGCCCTCGGAGGCCTCTGATGTGGCCCTCGGAGGCCTCTGATGTGGCCCTCGGAGGCCTCTGATGTGGCCCTCGGAGGCCTCTGATGTGGCCCTCGGAGGCCTCTGATGTGGCCTCGGAGGCCTCTGATGTGGCCCTCGGAGGCCTCTGATGTGGCC